>MVAM01000011.1:66375-175833 GCA_014825675.1 Cystofilobasidium ferigula
GGGTGGGGCCTCTACCCGCCCGCGGCGGGGGGGGAAACTCTTTGCTCCCCTCTTTTTTCCCGCCTCCGCGCCCTCCCCCGGGGGCAAAGTCTGCCCCCTCCCCCCCCCCCCCCCCCCCCCCCCACAACTCGCCTTTGCGCTACGCTAGGTCCGCCTCGGAGATCCTTGCGCTCCTCCATCAGGGCGAGTTCGACTACTCGTCGCTCTTCCCCGACCAGCAGATCTTCCCGCCATGAGCACCCTGTCCCCCGTTTCTGTCCTTTCGATGTATCATACTACTCGTGCCCTGCATCCTCTCAACTGCGAGGGCGGGGGGCGACGTGTATCAGGGGTGTCGAAGCGCCGGCGATCTCGACCCCCCCTTGTTGACCAACCAGAGCTTGAGGGGGAGCCGCGCGGACCTTCCTTCTCGTTGACCACCACCTCGCCTCCCTGCAGTCGCCCCCCCCCCCCCCCACCCCCACCCACCCCCCATGTTCTCGCTCCTGCTTGCTGTGTCAACGCTCGCCATCGCCTACGGGCTCTACAAGGTCGTTCTCCTCGTCGTGCCCAAGCCCCTCTCGGGCATCCCCACGCTACCCGGCACCCAGCTCCTCGTCGGCGACACGGCGCCGCTGTTCGCTCACTACGCCGAGACGGGGCAGTTTCACCTCTGATTCGAGCAGCGGCTGAGGGAGGGCAAGGGAGGGGAGCTCGGGTGGCTGCAGATGCTCTGGACGGGCTCTCTGCGCGTCAGTTTGCCTTCCCTCGCCTTCTGGCGCGCCAAGGAGCTGGCCTTAACGTGACGACCTGCCTCACCCGCCTACTGACCCTGCAGAACCCATCGGTCGTCATCAGCGACTACCGCGAGATAGAGGCCATCCTCGGCCGGCGGCACGCCGAGTTCGACCGCTCGCCGAACACGCGCGACATGTTCCGCTCGCTCGTGCCGTTCGGCCTGCTCTCGATCGACGCCGACGGCATGTGGAAGCGGCACAAGCGGCTCATCGTGCACTCGCTCTCGCCCAAGAGCGTCAGGGCGATGACGCCGAGCATCGTCAGCACCGCGCGCACGCTCATGGACGTCTGGGCCGCGCAGCTGGGCGCGTCGGACGAGGCCGAGCCGGTTTTCGAGGTTGAGGGAGACCTGTCTGCCTACACTACCGTCCGTTCATCTCTACGTGATCCTGATCTAGGACGAATTGCTGACGCTCCCATCGTCCGCAGGACGTCATCTCTGAGGTTGTCTTTGGTAGCTCGTACCATCAGCTCGACACCGCACTTCGCCAACTTAACATCGCCGCAGACGGCACCGTTGCTGCTGGCCCGTTTGAGGACGGTGCCCGGCTGGCGCAGTGCGGCAAAATCATGTTCGACGTGTGGCTCTCTCCTGCCCTTTGCTCCAAGCTGCACGCTGATCGCGGTTCCCCTTCAAGGCATTCCCTGCCGAGGCGATTTGGCCAATCCTAGCCATGATCATCACCCGCTTCACCAACTCGAAGATCTGGAACGCCGAGCGTTACTTCCGCGCCGCGCTCAAGCAGAAGCTTGCTGAGGGTCGAGCGCGCGTCCGGCTCGGCGGGGGCCAGCCGACGCTGCTCGACGACATGCTCCTGAAGGAGCTGGAGGATGAGCAGCAGGAAGGGTCGACCGCCATGAGCGAGCAGGAGATGGTCGACGAGCTCGAAACGATGCTCATTGCTGGCGACGAGACGACATCGTCGACGTTGTGCTGGGTGTGTCCTCTCTCTCTCTCTCTCTCTCTCTCTCTCTCTCTCTGACTTGCCTCTGTGGACATCTGACGGTCTTTTCGTTGCCCACCAGCTCCTGAGATTCTTACCGCAGCATCCCGACGTGCAGAGGCGGCTGCACGAGGAGATGAAGGCCGTCCTTCCGCCGCGCGCCGAACGCGAAGTCACGGCGGACGACCTGGCTCAGCCGACCCCTTGTGCGTTCTCATCCTTCGCCCGACGCAGCCGTCGCTGACTCCAGTCTGTACAGACCTAGACGCCGTCGTCCAGGAGACCTTGCGCCTCGGAAAGACCGCCTCGGCCACCTACCGCACCGCGCTCATCGACACAACCCTGCACGGCGTGCCGATCCCAAAAGGGACCGTCATCATCCTGCTCATCGGATACATGGGCGAAACCGGTAACGGTCTTGATGAGCCGCCGGCTGACATCGAGTCGTTCAGGTGCGTCGGAAGACCCGCTCGTTCGCTGCGTCTTGCTCTGGACGTAGGCTTGACTTGCACCCTCGTCGACAGGCCGGAGCGCTGGCTGACGCCCGAAGGCGCGTTCGATGCCAAGGCCGTGCCAGCGCTGCCCTTCTCCAAGGGCCATCGCGAGTGCATCGGCAAGCTCTTCGCCGTGCGACCATCCTGCATGCCTGCCTGCCCCCTTTTCAGTGTTTTCGAACTGACGCCGCATCTCGCGCAGATGGCGGAGCTGCGCGCTTTCACCGCTCTACTCTCGCAGACGTTCTTCCTCGACGCGCTCCTCGCGCACGTCCGCGAGCGCGAGGACGGGGCGATCAAGGAGGCCGTCACTCGCCCTCCTGCCGGGGGAGTGTCGGTGAAGCTGCAGAAGTGGGAGGACCTGTGAACCCGAACAAGACCCTTGCACATGGCCACTTGTCTTGTCCCTTTACTGCGTCCCTTCCGTTCGCCATGCCGCTTTCACGTCCTGGTCGGGACACAGTGCAACACCTGCATACATAAGAGCGCGGCCTGCGCGTGTAGAACTACAGACAAACAGATGCATCGCTCTATTTTGCGGCACCCTTTGACGCCTTCTTGTCCTCGATGTCCGACAGCTCGCTCTCGATGCGCTCAAGGTCGGCAACCAGTCCGCCGCCGTCCTTGCCGGCGCGGTCCATCTTCATGAGCTCCTCGTCGAGCTCGACCTCCTTCTCGAGCTCGGCCTCGGCCCGCGCGAGGTCCTTCTTGGTCCGCCGCGCCGGCTTGGGCGCAGCAGCCTTGGCCTCCTTCTCAGCCTGCTTCGCGGCGGCCTTCGCGGCGCGCTCGGCAGCCTTCGCGACCTTCTGTTCCTCGTCCGCGATCTTCTTCGCCGCCAACCTCTCCCTCCGCTCCTGCTGAGCGAGCAGTTTGGCAGCCGCCTTTGCGCGCTTGGCCTGGCCGCCAAACACTGAGGTTAGCAGGCGGGGGCGTGCGCGCGAAGAGCGCAGACGGTCCGACGTACCTTGGCCATCGGCGTGAGCTTCTTGCCCTCCTTCTTGGCCGACCGCGGGACGGCGTTCCCGTGCTCGTCGACCTCGACCGCGCCCTCGTCCTCGCCCGAGTCGCTCGAGTCCGGAAACTCGGGCTCGGGCTTGGGCGGGAGGTAGGACCCGCGGTGGACGGGGCCGAGGCCGTAAAGGTTGTACAGGTGGAGGACGGCCTGCTCCTTGTCTGCAGTGCAAAAGCAACGTGGAAGATTAACAGGTTGCGCACCTGGAGAAGGAGGTGCAATGAGGACGAACCTTTGGCCTCGATCATCAGGTCGACGTCGTCCGGCAAGCCCATCCTGATCCCAAACTCGGGGATGACGCGCTCCTCGACCTCCTTGCCGTCCTCGCCGACGACGACAATCTTGTCGCCGACCTGCGGCTCCGCCGACGGCTCGCGCTTGGCCTGCTCGCCGTCGACGGCCATCGCTCCGCCAGCTCGCTCCGCAGCAGCCTTCTCCGCCATCTCGCGCTCGGCGATGGCTGTTCCCTCCGCCAAGCTGAGCGGCAAGCTCTTGCACCTGCGAACAGCAGCAACAGAACAAGGGTAGGTCAGGTTGGTGCGCTGCGCGACAACAGGGCGCTGCAGGAGCGTACCGGTCGGCGTGCCCGCGCTTCTCCATGATCGTCACCGCGCCCTTGCGCGGCTCGCTCAGGTGCTGCTTGACACGGACCCCGCCGCGGACCTTCCACGTGTCGAGAATTTGCGGCATGAGAAGCGGGGCAGGGAGACTCGAAGGGTTGACCCAGTCGTGGTGATAGTCCTGCAGCGTTCAAGCGGTGGTCGTCAGTTCCAGCCGCACACATCACCAGGCAACCGAGGACGAACGAAGACCAGCGGGATCTCGAGGTCACGGCAAACAGGCAGCAGATCGTCAACGGTGTAGCAGACCTGTCCGTCGGAGTCAAGTCAGTCATCGTTCAGCGACGAAGGGCGGGAAGCATGACGTACGTCGTCGTTTTCAAGCACGAGCCGGTTCTTGATCCGCTCGGGCACTTTGGTCCTGTAGTTCTCTCGGAAACGGTTGAGCGTCTCCTCCTTGTTGCCGAACACACCGCCCTATTCCACAGCGGTCACGTCGCTCGTCAGCGTGAGGAACAGATACGCGCAGGAGAGGACGCCCGCACCATGTGGATGACCATGACGCCCTCGTTTCCAACGCCCATGGCCTCGAGCATCTCGCACTGGTACTCGAGCTCGAGGATCGCGTTCTCGACGACGACCTCGCGCGGGCTTGCGAGCTGCGTCCACTGGCCCGGGTGAACCGTGATCCGCATGTTGTGCTCCTTGGCAAACCGACCGGCCTCTTGCAGGTTGGCGTACGCTTGCGGGAGCGAGGAGAGACGGTAGCCGTGCTCCTTGTGCGAGGCGAAGGGGAACATCTGCGTCGCCAACGAGGCTGAAGTTAGATGAAGTGCTGGGTGTTGTCTTCATCGCGCTTTCAGACGCACCTCGGACGACAAGCGGAAGAGGTATATCTCGTTCGCAGCGTTCCACTTGAGGATGGTGAGCAGGTCCGCCGTGTTCTGGTTGGTGATCTCAACTAGCTTGTTGTGGCCCTCCTCCGAGAGGAAGCCGGCAAGACGAAGCGTGCGCGAACAGAAGACCTCCGGGTCCTGGGTGCGCAGCAGCGAGTTGAGGCAAGCCTGGAAGATAGAGACCCGTCAGTCAAGATAGGAAACGAAGAGGCACAATATCGGAGAACACTGACGTAACCAAGACGACCCTTGAAAGTCGTCGGCAGCTGCTCAACGACAGGAACGTCGTGGATCACCACCTCCTTGACCTTCTTGCGCCCTCCCCCCTTGCGCTTCTTAGGCTGCGGCTTGTCCTCGTCCTCCGCCGTGACTGTTGCACCCTCGTCGGTGAACTCTGGCGACGGCTCCTTCTTTTTGCGAGGTGCGGGGGTGCGCTTCGACTTGGCAGGCGTCTTCGCCGCCGCTTCATCGCCGACAATCCCTGCCGGTGTCGAAGGTGCCTTTTTGGTCGACGTGTCGTACTCGTACGGGAAGTCGGCTGCGATGGACGACACGCTCGCCGGTGCAGCTGCCTTGCCGGGCGTCTGGCGTGCGCGCTTGGCCCGTGGCTTCGGTGAGGGAGGGGCGGACGAGAGATCGTCCTCAGACGACGAGGAGCGTGCGGACGAGGGCTCGTGCTCCGACTCGGACAGCTCCTGCTTCGCCTTGGCCGCCGCGGACGACGGGACCTTTGTCGCTGACCGCACGGGCGTCTTCTGGCTCGGGCCGTTGCTCGCCAGCGTACCGTTTCGCTTGCGCTTGGTCGCCGATGAGCCTGCGGCTGCGCCGTCGTCGCCGAGCAGGTCGTCCAGGTCGTCCTCGATCGAGCGCTCTGCCGTCGCTGCTTCGGACTTGATGGCTTGCGAGGCGAGCGTGCTGGCCATACGCGAGGGGGGCATGATGAGATGGCCTGAGCTGGGGGCGGGGAGCGAGGGGAAGCGCGCGGACGAGAGGCGGCGGTGGTGGTGGTGGAGAGCGCGGGCGGCGGCGGGGGTGCGGGCTGCGAACGCGGCCGGTCGGGCCAGGCAGGACAGGAGGGACGGTATGGTTGCGGACGGGAGGGGAGGGGGGAGGAGGGAGGCAGGAACCGGCGTCGGGTAGGGAGGAGGGGCGCTTCGGGCGGTGGAGTGCGGCAGGACGCTGCGGTCGCCGTCGTCATCGGTCATCGAGATCACTTTGCTATTACTCGGACGACGGCACATGTCCACCCGAGGGGGCAAGCCGCTGCTCGCAGACGCCTGGCGAGCGACGTCGGGCGCGCTCCGGGGGGAGGGGGAATCCCTTGGAGGGTGCCGATGGGCCAGAGCTTACCGAGCAGGAGGGATCGGTGCGCGCCCGCGGTGAGCTGGGCGCCGCCAACAGGACGTGGTCGCCCTTGCACCCTTCCCTCCGGAGCGAAACGCACGGCAGCTTCTTAGCGAAGGGTGCTCTTGCCCGCCGTCCAGGTAGCTCGGGTCTGAAGAAGCCTCTTGGTGATACAGGCCGCCGACCGGTGCCCGAAGCGTACAACAATTCCACCGCCCTCCCCTTCCCTCGGCCCTTTCCCTTCACACCGCACGCCCGAAGCCGTACCCCACATTACGACACAGCGCCCCTACGCGAGCTTCCGGCCGTCCGCCACGTCCTTGACAACGTTTTCGAGCTCCCGTGGCAGCTCCAGGCCTTCCGTCTCGCCTCCTGCGGCCGGCGTCGGCCTCCGGGGCGGCTTGGGCGGGCGCGAGCGCTCGACCTTCCAGCTGATGAGCTCGCGGAGCGTGTACCCTGCCGGCGGGGCCGAGCGCGGGTTCGTCTCGTTCAAGGTGAAGGCAAGGATACCTGTCGTGAGCCCACCGCGAAAAGAGACATAAGGGGAGAGGGGGTGGGGGGAGGGAGGGAGGGAGGGAGGGAGGGAGGGAGGGAGGGAGGGAAGGGTCAGCTCGCGGAGGGACGGTCGGAAGAAGCGAGGAACGGGGGACGTGCCGGTGCCGAAGCCGAGGCCGATGTCTGCCCAGCGCGAGATGAGGTACGAAGGCATGACTTGCGGATGCGCTTGCTGTCTGCGAGGTTTGCTGGCGGGCGAGCTGCAGCTGCGTTAGGACCACGGTGGAAGAGGCGGTTGTCGTTGGGGCGGAGGCGGGCCAAATCCCTCGAAGCCGCTGACAGCTGATGCTGCGGACGACGTTAATAAGCTCGCCCTGACCGCATGTAGGATTCACTCCTCCCTGTCCAGCAGGCAAGTCGCTCCTCTGAGATAGGTTGCTGCCTCATCGATGTTTGCCTACGAAAGATCCAAGCTTCGGGACTCGCCGCTGACAGCCTCCAATCATCCAGGCGGCCGAACCTGCGGTCAAGACGCGAATCGCGTCCCCTGCAGCTGCTGTCCTGTCCTGGTGCGTGTGCTTCCGAGTGTATCGGGCGCGTCTTCGAGAGCTGGAGTACTTCGAGCATGGATCAGAGAGAGGGCCCGGGAATGAGAGTGGGGATTATGGAGGGAAAAAGGGGGGCGATACAAGAGCGTTTGGGCGGACACGAGTGAGTCTAGTGCGAAGGGCGAAGGAGAGAGAGGGGAATGCAGGACATGAAGAGGCGGGTGGGGAGGGCATGCAGTGAGGGAGTAAGCGAGTCAAGGCGGAAGGGAAGAGGACAGGTGGAGAGGCCGATCAAGCGTGCGGCACCCAGGCGCGCCACGACTTGACCTCCGAGGGGATGCGGCCCTCCTGGTAGCACTCGAGGCCGCCCTTCGGCATCTTCGCAGCAAGAGCGTCGACCCAGAGCTGGGCGAGGCGCGCGTTGTTGAACAAGGGGATGCCGAAGTCCACGGCGTTACGGCGGGCGACGTAGTCCTCGTCGAGGGTGTCGCGCCCGCGAGACTTGGCGAGGTTGATGACCTGCTGGATCTCCTTGTCCTCGAAGATCTCCGAGAGCTTGCGCTTGTCCTTCAACGGGAACATGATCTTCTCCGCCTTAACGTAGGGGATGGCGTTGAGGAAGGTTGAGACGGTCTCGTTGGAGGCGTACAACTTGAACCCGAGGTCGGTCAGACCCTTAGCGACACTGCGCATCTCGGGCTTCGTGATGTCGCCGCCGATCAGAACGCCGGAGCCCGCCTTGGGGATCTTGAAGCCGTTTGTCGAGAGGAGGGACGCCCAGTACGCCTCCATGACATCGACGCCGAACGACGCGACCTCACCGGTCGACGCCATCTCTGCAGAGTTAACGAAAGCATTGTCAGCTCATGCTGGGTGAGGGAGGGGGAAGAAGGCGGTGTTGTGGCTGGGGAAAATAGGGCTTGAGGACTCACCAACGCCGAGGAAAGGGTCTGCACCTCCCAAGCGCGTCCACGAGAACTGCGGGACCTTGATGGCGACGTAATCGCGCTTGGTCTTCATGAGGTCGACCGGTTCGGGCACGTTGGTGTCCATGATGGCCTGGGTAGCGGTGTCGATGAAGTTGTGGCCGAGGACCTTCGAGACGAAGGGGAAGGAGCGGGAGGCACGCAGGTTGCACTCGATGACCTTGAGCTCGGCGTCCTTGCCGTCCTCCGCCGGCTTGCGGATGATCTGCATGTTGAAGGGCCCCGAGATGTCCCAGGCCTTGGCGACCTTCTGGGCGATCTCCTTCAGGCGATCGAGGTCCTCCTCCGAAAGCGAGAACGGCGGGAGGACGAGCGTCGCGTCGCCCGAGTGAACGCCGGCGTTCTCGACGTGCTCCGAGACGGCGTGGACAAGGAGCTTGCCCTTGTGCGCGACGGCGTCGACGTCGATCTCCTGGGCGTTGTCGATGAACTTGGTGAGGACGACCGGGTGGTCGGGCGAGACGTCGGCGGCCATCGAGAGGAAGTGCTCGAGCGTCGACTCGTCCCAAACGACGTTCATGGCCGCGCCCGACAGAACGTACGACGGTCGGATGAGGACCGGGTAGGTGACCTTGTTGGCGAACTCCTTGGCCGCCTCGAGCGTCGTGACCTCGGCCCACGCGGGCTGGTCGACGCCGATGCTGTCGAGGATCGACGAGAACTTGTGGCGGTCCTCGGCGTTGTCGATCTGCTCCGGGTCGGTGCCGAGCACGTTGACGCCCGTGTTCTTGAGGCGGAGGGCAATGTTCTGCGGCAGCTGGCCGCCGACCGAGACGACGACGCCGTCGGCGTTCTCGAGCTCGTAGATGTCCATGACGCGCTCGAAGCCGAGCTCCTCGAAGTAGAGGCGGTCGGCCTCGTCAAAGTCGGTCGAGACCGTCTCGGGGTTGTAGTTGATCATGATGGTCTTCTTGCCCATCTCGCGCACCGAGCGCGCGCACGTGACGGCGCACCAGTCAAACTCGACCGACGAGCCGATGCGGTAGACGCCCGAGCCGAGAACCATCGTGCCCTTGTCGTTGAACTCGAGGTCGTGCGACGACGCGTTGTACGTCGTGTAGAGGTAGTTGGTGTGCGCCGGGTACTCGGCCGCGAGCGTGTCGATGCGCTTGACAAACGGCGTGACGCCGAGGGCCTTGCGGCGGGCGCGGACCTGGTCCTCGGTCGACTTGATGAGGTCGGCAATCTGCGGGTCCGAGAAGCCCATCTTCTTGGCCGAGCGCATGAGCTCCTCCGAGACGTTGTCGGGCGAGCCGGCGGCAGCCTCGAGCTGCTTGTGGATGGCGACGATGTTCTCGAGCTTGTACAGGAACCAGCGGTCGATCTTGGTGATGTCGTGCAGGCGGTCGACGGTGTAGTCAAGGTTGATCATGGCGTGCGCGAGCGCGAACAGGCGGCGGTCGTTGTTGTTGGCGAGCGCCGTCTCCATGTCCTCGGGCTTCCAGTACGGCAGGAAGCCGGTGAAGCGCGGGTCGACCTGGCGGATGGCCTTCTGGAGCGACTCCTCGAACGTGCGGCCGACGGCCATGACCTCGCCGACCGACTTCATCGCCGACCCGACGTTGCGCTCGACGTACTGGAACTTGGCCAGGTCCCACTTGGGGATCTTGGTGACGATGTAGTCGAGCGACGGCTCGAAGCACGCCGTCGTCGACTTGGTCACGGCGTTCGGCAGCTCGGGCAGCGTGTGGCCAAGCGCGATCTTGGCCGCGGTGTAGGCGAGCGGGTAGCCCGTCGCCTTGGACGCGAGCGCCGACGAGCGCGACAGGCGCGCGTTCATCTCGATGACCATGTACTCGCGCTTGTTGGGGTTGAGCGCGTACTGGACGTTGCACTCGCCGACGACGCCGACGTGGCGGACGATCTTGATAGCGGCCGTGCGGAGCATGTGGTACTCGTCGTCCGTGAGCGTCTGCGACGGCGCAACAACGATCGAGTCGCCCGTGTGTGTGCCGAGCGGGTCAAAGTTCTCCATGTTGCAGCAGATGATGGTGTTCTAAGATCCGGACGAGGTAGAGAAAGTGTCAGAAGGGCTGGTTTGGGAGTTGCAGAGCGAAGGGGGGAAGGCAAGAGGAAACTCACGTCGGCAGCGTCACGGACAACCTCGTACTCGACCTCCTTCCAGCCCTTGAGCGACTTCTCGATCAACACCTGCGGGCTGAGGGCGAGCGACTTGGCCGACAGATCGCGGAGCTCCTCCTCGTTGTTGGCGAAACCCGAGCCGAGACCGCCGAGCGAGAAGGCAGAGCGAAGGATGATCGGGTATCCGATGACGGCGGCGGCCTTGAGTGCAGCGTCGACGGTGCCGACGGCGGTCGACTGGGCGGCGGGGATGTCGATCTCTGCAGCAGATTGAAAAGGGGGTTGTTTAGCAGTAGTCAAGAAGCAGCGATGAGATCGAGGCAAAACGCACCGTTGAGAGCCTGGACGAAAAGGTCACGGTCCTCCGAGACCTCGAGCGTGCGGATCGGCGTGCCGAGGACCTGAATGCCGAGTCGGTCAAGGATGCCCATCTTGTCGAGCTGGATGCCGACGTTGAGGGCCGACTGGCCGCCGAACGTGAGCAGGATGCCGTCGGGCCGCTCCTTCTCGAGGATCGCGGCGACGTAGTCAGCCGTGATGGGCAGGAAGTAGACCTCGGACGCGAGGTGGTGCGACGTCTGGATCGTCGCGATGTTGGGGTTGACGAGAATCGTCTCGATGTTGGACTCCTTGAGCGCCTTGATCGCCTGCGAGCCTGCGTGAGGCGGCAACAACAACGGAGACTCTGTTTAAGCAGAGAGGGAGATGGGCTGCAAAGGAAAAGTCGTGCGCACCAGAGTAGTCAAACTCTCCAGCCTGGCCGATGCTCAGACCTCCCGAGCCGACGACGAGGACGCGCTTGACGTCGGGCTTGGGCAGCTTGGGCAGGACCTTGGCCGAGATGCGCCTGGCAAGCTCCGAGGGCGAGTTGAGCGAGCGCTCGTCGCCCGAAGACGGGTGGTAGTCGCCAACGGCCGGCGCAGCGACGGCGCGCAGGGGCGGCGTCGGGCGGAGCGCACGGCGCAGAGGCGAGGTCGAGAAGGTGCGGGCGGCCGGTGTCGACGCCTTGAAGGACGACGACGCGCGGGGGGCAAGGTGACGGAGCATGGAGGAAAGATAAGAGGGACGGAACGCCCGAAGTGGAAGAAAAGAGGGGAACAGTCGAGGGCAGGGGTGCTTGGAAGAGAGAAAGAGAGGGTCGATGCCCGTTGCCTGCGTGCGGGCAGAGGCAAGGGACCGAACGAGTCAGTTCGGCCGTATTTCATTTGACTCGCCTGGAGATGGTCCCCTCGACTCGGAATTGGCGCGCGCTTCTGCTTTGACGATGGTTGAGCGGCGAAAAAAAAGGTAGGGTAGGGTAGAAGGGATGGCGATGATGGGGCTGACCAGGCCCCGATGCTGCCTGCCCTCGCCACGCCCGAGCCGCAACGCAGCAGTCGGACGGGCTGATGGGCGGCTGAAAAGTTCGACCGTCGAGTCAAGGGGGGGGAAGGGGAATGACGGTCGAACGAGGGAAGTGGAAGGGGAAGGGGAAGCCGAAGGGGGGGAGGAGGGGAGGAGCAGCGCACGCCCGAGCAGAGAGGGCTGTCGTGGCTGGGAGGGGGCTGACTGACCCTGGCTGCTGGCCTTTGGATGGTCTCGAGGAGGTGTCGGGAAGGGGGAGCGGCTGCATCGGGCGCACGCGCGCGCGAAAAGAGGGCGAGCGCGCGATTCAAAGTCCGCCAATCAAATCAGTACGCATCCCGCGGCAGGGCACATGCGCACGAGCAGTACGCATCCCGCCGCAGGGCACATGCACCGACGCCCCGGCCCGCCGCAGCTGTCGGATGGCAGCAGCCGCGTCGGTCTGGCCAAAGTCTCGGCGGGCGCCATGGCTCTCCCGCACAAGGGCATCGGACGACGGAAGCGAGCTTTCTCGTCGACCTGGTGACCATGCAGAGTCCCGCGCGTCGCCGGCTCGACCCGAGCCGACGTGCCCGATCCACCAGATCACTCGAGCCAGCCTTCCCTCCGACCAGCACCTTCACCCTCCATCGACACCCGCCTGCCAGCACTCCAGGATGCCGCAGCCTGCTCTCAGCCTCAGAACCTACCTCGGTGCGTAAGCCATCGTCGGCGGTCGCTGGCGGGCTGCGGCTGGCACGTGTTGCCCCTGATCTTCCTGCTGCGCCCGCCCGTCGGCCACCATCTCCCCTTCCTTTGTCCCTACTCGCCGCTGAAACCCCTCGGTACACCCAGGCAACGCGCTGCCCGAGCTGCGTGGCGAGCCCCCCGCAGGCGCCGGTGGGACCAGGTCCTGGCTTGATCTGCGATGCCCCGCTGACCACTCGACTTTCTCTGGGATCGTTCGACGACAGGGGGCAAGGCCCGTCCAGCTTGGCCAGAGGGCACGCTCCAGACGCTCGTCCAGGTCCCAGACTTCGCAGAGAAGGTCTCCAGCTGTACGTTCTGGTGAGTCTTTGGTTCAGCTGCTCGGCTGACTGGGGTGGAACGATGCGTTCGACAGACCTCGAGCGCCTTCCAGACCAGCCTGTGCCGGCGCACCCTGCTAGGCCGTTCCCCCATCTCGCTTCTGCATCGCGCACGCTGAACTTGTACGTTGCTACCTTTTTCGCTTATCGCCCGTGCCTGATGTCCTCTCGAAACTGGATAGGTCATCCGAGGCGACTGTGCTCAAGGCCGTTAACCTCGTCCTCTCTTCGACGCACGCGACCCTCTCCGCGCTCGACCTGCTCGAGCACCCGCTCGCTTCGGGCGGCGGCGTCGAGAGTGCGATCGAGGCGGACGGGCACGACGGGGTCGTCAACGGGGACGCGGAGGGCGAGGGTGGAGAACGGGTCGGATTGCGGTTCGGGAAGTCGCCGATGGGCGAGACGGTGCGCTTCTGATCTGGTCGTTTCGCCCCGGGGATCAACAGCTGAGGTTGGGGAAGCCACTTCGCAGGAGTTCATTTTCGTCGACGCGGACAAGAAGCCCGTCCTCGTCGTTCGCGTCCTGACGACCCCGTTTCACGCGCGCGACTGGGCCGACTTCTTCGTCTCTGGGCCCTGTACGTCGCCGTCGCGCGCCCCCCGCTCTCCTGAGCAGTTGCTGATCCGAGCTGTGGCTGTACAGACCGGTACAACCCAAAGTCGCGGGCGAGCTGGATGTGGTCGCGCATGTGGGGCGCGACGTCGCGCATTGGCGTGTCGCACTTCATTCTGACGGACTACACGGTGTGCTATCTTGCTCCCGCGAGCTTGCGCCTCAGCACTGAGAAATATACTCCTGACGGCAGAACTGGGTGTTTGGCGCCTTCTCGCCCGACAGGACGACGGCTAACGTCTCGCCCATTGTCGCCGCCTCGGTCTCTTCCAAAGCCGGCGGAGGTGGACCGACGGTGCTCGAGGGGCTGACCTATTGGGTGCGCTCGGCGCTCGGTCACGAGGGCGGATTTAAGCTGGTACGTTCAAAACACTCGCTCCCTCGCTTATGCGCTGACATCTTCCGCGGCGTAGCTTCCCGCGCTCGAAAGCAACAAGTCCACGCCTGCGGCCGAGCTGTTCCCTGACAATCCCGCCCGCCACGCCTCAGCCAAGCACAAGACGGGCGAGCGCCCGCGGCCCGAGGGCCGGACGGCCGCCCGGCTTGGTGCGTCTTGCGCTCGTCCTGCAGCGTCGACGTAGTCTGACGGCTGGCCAGGCGTTCGGTCGCACAGCTGAGGAGTCGGACGTCGAGGACAGCGACGTCGCTGAGTAACCGACTTCAAATCCCTTCCGCCCTCCGACGACCGTCCGACTCATCCCTATTCGCTCTGCGTTCGACTACCGCACTACTCGCTCTTCGGCTTCCTTTCCGCCCGCCCTTCGACCTGCTTCGCCGAACGCCTTTGCACCCGCTGGCCCGGCTCCTGCGGCTGTGAGTTTCCCATCGCTTTCAGGTCGTCTGGGGAGATGATGGCTTCATCACATAGCCCGAGGCCTTGGGGGCCGGTGGCGAGATCCCACAGTCTGATCTTCACCTCCACACCTCTACCTGGCTCGCGCACTCGTTTTGCTCTGCGTTCGAGCGCTGAAGAACATTGTACGTCGGTCCACACAGGTCTGTGACATTTTGCGGCTCGTCTCGTTTGTAACAGCATGTACGACCGACCTCCTCAAGTCGGTCCAACGCTCGAACGTCTACTCTGACGCGCCTACTAGACCTTGTCGCCCTCTCGCGCTACCTCTTCGCGTCTCTCACATCTGCCTTTCGATTCGTCGACTCGTTCGACGTTGCGCACTACAGTGCCAACTTTGCTCTCGTCAAACTTGTGTGCAGGAGATACGATGTCCGTCTTTCCCTCGCCCTTGAGCTGCATCGTCAACAGCGCTTACCTACACTGACAATGGCTGTCGGCGGCCGAGCATCAACCCCTCGTCTACGACTCGACCTCCGACGACGGCGCTTGACCAATGCAAGTGCGCCGCGTCGCACGTTGACTCGCTCCTGGTGCACTTCGTCCCTCTGCGCCCACCCCGTCGACTGGGGCACGCTATCTCACGCAGTACTCATGTCGAGCAAGATCCGGAGGCGAAGGCAAGGTGCACGCGTTCCTGAATGCGGGGTCGGGAAGGCTCTTCTAGAGCGCCTCTTGAACGCGCAGAAAGCCTCATACAACCGGATTTCCTCCTTCCCAATCCTGTACTAGCGATACAATGGTCTCCTTCACGCTCTCCTCGTCTCGACTGCCTCACCACCCGAGCCCGACGCTCCTGCTCCGCTCGAGCGCGCCGCGCGGCACGCCAGACCACAAGCCGACGGGACTCTTTTCCCGCCCTTGCTGCTCGCCCGAGCCCGATCCCGTCAAATCGCGTAGGCCGAGGCCCTCGAACAGCTCGCCGATGGACGAGGCCGAAGCGCCGCTGTTTTTGCGCGCGTCGATGATGCGCGTCGCGTCGGCTGACCCTGGACCATCGGCGTTTGCCGACAGCGGTAGAGGGGGAGGGGAAAGCGGCCCGTCGTTCGAGTCCTCAGACGACACGGACCCGGTGCGGTCAGCGTGCGCGACGACGAGTGCCGGGGTAGGCGGCGTGGGCGGCGGGGGTACGCGCTGGCGATCGGTCGGCGCAGGTGTGGCCGTCGGCGTCCGATCGTCCGACTCGTCCCTAAGGGCCGGCACGTTCTGCTGCCTGCCCCTGGTGGCGAGCGCAGCGGCCGCCATCGACCTTGCGAGCTTGCTGCTGCTGCTCCCCGAGCCCGAGTGCGACGATGGCGAGTAAGAGTCGGCGCTCCGGGCTTCGGACCGCCCGCGCCGGGGCTCGTCGTCCGCCTCCTCATTATCCTGGTTTCTCTCCGCAAGCGGGCGCGCGCGCGCCGGCGGGTGGCAAAGAGGGATGGCGATGGCCGGCGGGGACTCCTTGAGCGAGGAGGAGTGGACGAGCGGAGTTCCGGCATGCACCAACGGCGTCTGAGGCGCGGCGGAGAACGCAGACCGAAGGGCAGGGAGCGCAAGCGGGTCGGAGACGTGAATCAGCACGACGGGCTCAGCGAGATACGCCGGGGGGTGGTGACTGCTGATGTGGCCTTGGCCGTAGGACGAGCTGGTCGACGACCGGCTGAGGGACGCCCCGTGCGCGCCGGCGGTGCTGAGCGACCGAACAAGCGACGTGGGGCGGACAGTGCTACTCCGCTGCGACCTTGCCCCATTGTTGTAGAGCGGCGGCTCCATCGCGAGGTTCTTGAGCGACTCGAGCGCGGGAGAGGGCGGCGGCGTCGAGTCGGCCGAGGCGGACTCGGTTGACGCCGAGCCAGAGGTCGACCGCTCGCGCCCGATCGACGAGTGCCGGCTGACGGTCGTCGGCGTGAGCCTGCCCGTCTCGGGCGCCGCCTTCAGTGAGTCAGGATGCAGGCCAGACAGGCCCGAGCACGACGTCTGGCGCGAGTGCGTCGGTCTGGTCCTGCGCTCGGCTTCTGAGCCCGCAGTGAGGCGGAAAGAAACCTGCTCTGCAAAGTCCTGCGTCGCGTCCGCAGCAGCGGGGAAGCGCAAGGACGTCCGGCTTCGGCTTCCACCCCGCCGGCTTGCGCTGCGCTGGCGGCGCTGCCTCCGCTCCTCCGCCACGGCGGCCGCCGAGGGGCTCGAGAAGCGCAGGGCAAAGAGGAAGACACAGAAGCGCGAGGCGTCCTGCCCTCCCTTGGCGCGCGTGCTGCTCGCCGCTCGCCGGTCTGAGCGGTCCTGCTGGACGCCTGACTGCGGCGGCGGCGAGCGGTTGGGCGGGGTAGACGCCGAGCGAAGTACGGCACTCGACGTGCTCGACCGGAACAGCGACGGCAGGAACGGCCGTTTGGAGGGGTTCTCTGGCAGCGGCGGCGGCGGAGGAGCGGCGAGCGGCGGGAGGATGGCGACGCACTGGAAGATGGTGAGGGGGCTCGGCTGATTCGCGACTAGGTCCGGGACAGGCGTGAGTGGCGGCGACGGAACGGCCGTCTGCGGTTGGAAGTAGCCGATGATGGAGCGGACGGGCGTCCCGGGCACGGACAGCTCCTGCGTCTCGGTCGACCGGCAGTGGTAAAGGATGTTGGCGCAGCGCAGCGCGTACTTGAGGAACGAGACGACCTTGACCGGGTGCTGGTCCGTCGGATTGCGCAGTACGAGGGTGGAATCGGACGGCGGATTCGCCAGCCGAGGGAGTGTGGGCGACGACGTGCCGGTGGTGGAGGAGAGGACGGCGGACGGCAGTGCAGGCGGCGACGGCTTGGCGACGAGCTGGAGTGGCAGTGTGTACTTGGGCGTGACGTCGTGAAACGTCGTCTGTTTGACTGCGAGCGCGTAGAGGATAGATGCGCGGTCAGCATCGGCACGAGGAACGCATGAAAGGATGGCGGACGCACATTCACGCACACGCCGGAAGCGTTCGACGCTCTCGCGCACCTCGTCGCCGACGTCGAACGCCTGAAACGCCTTCATGCGCTTCCCTCCGTCAAGATCCAAGAAAAGCCCAAGCGCTTCCCTCAGCTGGCGCTCCTCGCTGCGCCGCTCGCCGCCGTCGCCGTCCATCAAGTCGCGAGAGATGAGCGCAAGCAGGTCCTGCACCCGCCCGCGCATCACGGAGAGCGATTTGTGCCCCGTGCCGATGGGGTACCGCCTGCCGGTCCAGCACCGGAGGACCGAGAGCGCCACGCACCAGACGTCGACTTCTGGACCCCAGTAGCGCACCTCCCCGGCTGAACGCGAAAGCGACAGGACGATCTCCGGGCAGTGGAACGCCGGGCTGCCGCAGCAGGTCGACAGCTTGGGCGAGGAGAGCGAGAAGTGGGTCGCGAGGCCGAAGTCGATCAAGCAAACTTCGGCCGTATCGGGGTCGATGAGGATGTTCTCTACGCGCAAGAGCGAATCAGACAGGTCAGCGACGGCGCCTATGTTTGCAAGGCAAGGCTGAACGTACCAGGCTTGATGTCGCGGTGGCAGACGCAGTGCTTGTGCAGCCCATCGCGCACGACGGAGACGAGCTGCCGGAGGATCTTCCGGACGAGCGGGAAGGGCAGCCGTTGGCTCGGGAAGCGCAAGCAGAACGCGTCGAGCGAGATCGAGGACGGCAGGTACTCCTCTGTGCAGTGTACGAGATCAGACATCGGCAAGAGCACGTTGAAACTCAGGCATGAAACGCAGACACACCAACGAGATAGAAGTGGCCCTCTGTGCGGATGGTCTCGACTGCGCGGGGTGAAGGTGACAAGCCCTGGTTCAGCCTGCGAAGCGCTGAGAGCAGAAAGGCATAGCAGGAAAGGACTGACAGACGCGGATCAGGTTGGGATGGGGGTCGAGCTTCGCAAGCAGCTCGGGTTCTCGTATCAGGCGAGTTGCGATGAGGGGGTGGTGCGGGTGCAGAGGCGTGTGCTTGATGGCGAACTGACGAGCGCGCATTCAAGAATCAGCAAGCTGCAGTCCAGCAGAGTGCGCTTGATCACAGAGGACACGTACCTCGCGCCCGCCCTTGGTCGCTCTGTATACGACGCTGAACTTGCCTTTGCCGAGCAGGGGCACGCCCTCGACCACCGTGTAGTCGGCGATCCCGCGCTCGAGCAACTCGTCGGCCGTCGCGACGTCGTCCACGGGCGGCAGTGCGACCTGTTGGCAGATGACCCGCCAGTCCTCGTCCGCTTGCGAGCTTGACGGGCCGCTGGAAGGACCGGCAGGCGATGACGATAAGGTCGGGGGAGGAAGGACCGGAGGAGCGCAGGCGTTCTTGGACGAGGACGGCGGCGCAGGCGTCGAGCTCAGCTCCGCCAGCGTCCGGAGGAGAGCCGCGCCCGCGCCTGGGTACTTGTCGGCCGTGCTCGCCGGCGGCGCTTTGACAGGCATCGTCCCTGCCGTCGGACGAGGAGAGGTCGGTGTGAGAGGGCAGGGAAGGCGGGCGGCTGAACGTCAGGATCAAGCAAGGGAAGGCGCTGCCGTTTGAATACGAGTTGGAGGGGTAAGCCACCAGAGACCGATAAGACACGCGGGCCGCCCGACGTCGAGCTCTGAAACGATGCCCGACAGAGGCAGGGCAGACGACACTGCACGAACAGCACGGATAGCTTCTCCTCAAAGCAAGGCGCACTACCGGACGTCAGACAAGAAGGGCAGTGGCAGTCGTCGTGCTGATCAGGCGCGCGCGCGCGGTGGGTCGGCTCGGTGGGCGGCGCGCAGCGTCCGAGTTTCTTTCAATCTCCAGTCCCGTGAGCTCCTCGAGCACGGCCGATCCCCTCGGTGATCATCTGACTGGAAGCTCACCTCACTCAGGGTGCCGCTGCTCAATTGCGGTCCTGATCGTTGAGGGAGTTCGGGCGCGAGGCGCGCGTTTCGCGGTTCCTGCTGCGCACGACGTGCGCTTTAATTTGCTGTCCTTCATGCGTCCCTGTTCGCGGCTGCCTCCGCCACCCTCGTCGTCTGTCCTGCAAGCCGCCGCTGCTGAGCAGTGGAGAACGCCGCAAGTACCGCGCGCGACCGTGGTCCAGGCGCTGCTACCCGTGCTGCTCAAACCCTCCGTCCAAGACAAGAAGTGCGCGTGCAAAAGAAGCCCATTCTAAAGGACACAAGGCTCTGGGGAGGAGACGTAGGTGCGATGCGGTGCACAGGGAGGTCCTTTGGTTGGCGTGCAGCCTGGTTGACCTAGAACGGAGGTAAGAGGGAGGAAGCTGCCGAGCTGAGAGCCGCAGCCTTCACCTTACTTCTTGGAGTTGTACTTGGCCTTGCGTCCGAGGTCGAAAGGGATGTCTGTGAGCGCATTAGGCCGGGTCAGCTTGTACTTATCAGTGCTATGGCGAGGGTGGGGTACTCACACTTGTACTTGATCATATGCGCGATCTGGCGACGCATCGTCAGGCCGAACAGCCTGCAACGAACGCATGCGACGCAGGCGTCAGACCAGACATGATAGAAGTAAGAAGGAGGAGAAGAAAGAGAAGAAGAAGAGACGCACGTGATGAAGTAGATCAACAGGATTGGCCAGTAGACGGGGATATCGGACGCGCGCGTGAGCGAGAGCAGAAGCGAGATGAGGGTCGCCCGCGTCGCCTGGAGCCAGAACTTGAACTCTGCATCGCGAAGCCAAGCAAGCGTCAGCCTGGGCACGCGAACGGGACGCTAGGCAGCCTGCTGAACGCACCAGGGAGCCGGCGGATGAAGGGCTTGAACTCGTCCTCATTGTGCTCGCCCAGAATGCCGCTTTCCTGCCCGCCCGACTCGACGCCAACAGCACGCAGAAGCTTCTTGCCGAGGCCGAGGCCGCCCAGCCCCCCCGAGCTGCCCGTGCCGGCGTCGCCGCCACCCTCGACGTCGTCCGCCGCCTGGTCGGCCTCGAGCGACGGGTCAAACCGCGGCTGGAGGAAGGCGAGGAAGATGTTGAGCAGGAAGATGGACAGGCCGTAGGCGACAATGTACCACCCCTCGCCGTACACGACACGGAGCGCAAACAGGAAGAGGAGCGACGCCGTGAAGGCCCAGCGGTAGAGCGGGTACGGCGTGCTTCGGTCGAGCCAGCCCTGGAGGAGGCGGTTGTAGTTGTCGGCCTGGGCAGCAAACGCCAGCGCCGGGTTCTCCTTCGTGTTCTTCACCGGAGGCGGGTAGAATTGGCCTGGCTGCTGGTAGTGATTGCCGTACTGAGCGGCGTGCGGGTTGATCGCGGGAGGCTGCTGAGGGCGTAGGATGGTCGGGGGGCGCGGCGAGGGTGCCGTCGACGGGGCGGCCGAGGACGGTGCCGCCGATGCGGGGGCAGGCGCGGCGAGCGACGGCGCCGGCGGGGCAGCCGACGTAGGAGGAGCAGTGGACGCGGGAGCAGGGGGGGCGGCCATGGCTGCTGGAGGGGTGAGATGGTCGACAGGGGAAAAACAGCTGGCAAGGGAGCGAATAGGTGTCAACGAGAGATGAGACTCTTCGCGCGCTGGCACCTGCAGGCCCCCGGAGGGCGCCCTCCCTCCTCGCAGTTCAAGTGATCAGGATCAGGCCCCTTCTCCTTCGCGTACGACGCACAGACGAGCCCAGCCTGCTTCCATTTCCACCGTTCAGGCGGTACGGCGCGAAGGACAGGTGCAGCGCGGGGCTCGTCGATCGCTTCCTGTTCGACCCCTTCCGGGCGCGACGCGACGACGGAGGAGAGCACATGAATCCAAGAGGCAGAGCGGACGGAAACCCGAGGTGGTCTACAAGCTAGAGAGGGGGGCAGAGTGAAGGTGTTCATCGTAAACAAAGCAGTCTAGTTGGTGCAGCCGGCCATCTCGCGCAGCTCGTCCGCGTCCGCGCTGGCAGCGACGGCTTGTGCAAACTCACCGCCGCGCTCGATCAGCTCCTTGGGGCTACCAACCTCGAGTAGCTTGCCCGCGCCGAGGACGACGATCTGATCGTAGTCGCAAATGGTGCGCAGGCGGTGAGCGATCGTGACAAGCGTCACGCCCTTGAGCGAGGTGCGGATCGACGTCTGGATGAGGCTGTCGGTCTCGAAGTCGACGGACGCCGTGGCCTGAGAAGCGAGAGCGAGGTCGTCAGCCATTGTCTTTAGAGACGAGAAGGAGGAGGTACGCACTTCGTCCAGGACGACGACCTTGCTGCGCCGGCAGAGACCGCGAGCCAGCGAGACGAGTTGCCGCTGTCCCTGGCTGAGAGACTCTCCCCCGGCAGTAATCTTTGTGTCGAGGGTGATCTGGTGACCGCCAGGCGTCGTAGTGCCGTCCTGCGTTCCGTCCTTGGGCGGAAGGGTCGACGTCGATGCTAGGCCGGTTGCCGTGAGCGCCTCGAGGAGGACAGAGTCGGGGTGTTCGGCGTAAGGGTCGAGGTTCTTGCGGAGCGTGCCCTCAAAAAGCGTCGGGTCTTGCGGAATGATGGTGATGGCGCGACGGAGAGCGTTGAGATTGATTGTGCTCGTGTCGAGTCCGTCGATACGGACCTCGCCCTCGACTGGGATGAGCCGCAGGAGTGCGAGGGCGAGCGTCGACTTGCCTGCGAGATGCGACGGGGGCAACGTCACGTTCAGCATCGAGCATCGAATGGCAGACATAGAGGAGGACTCACCGCTTCCGGTGCGGCCGACGACTCCGATGCGGGTGCCGCTGGGGAACGACAGGCTGATCTTGTCGAGCACAACTGGACCGTCGTTCGAGTAGCGGGCGATAAGGTCCTTGATGTCCAGCGAGCCGGAAGCCGGCCAGTATGCCGGAGGAACGCCCTCCACGGTGGGCGCCGGTTCGGGTGCGATTGAGTCGACGTACTCCTGGATCCTTTCAACGCTGTTCCCGCTGACCTCGAACATGTTTAGGCATCGTGTGAACCAGCTGCAAGACAAGGCGAATGTTACAGATTTCAGCGAGCTATCTCAGAATCCTACCTGCGGCAACTAACGTACAGGATCATCGAGCTGAATTGGAGAGCCACCGAGAGGGTGTATCCGACGAGAGCTGGCTCGTGATCTGCCTCGCCAGGGCCGTAGACGAGGTAGGCCGCAAGACAGCTTGAGAAGACCGCCGCGAGAGTGTCGAAGCGGACGTTCGTCCATCCTGGAAAAAGGAGACGGCGTAAGCGTACATCCTACGAAAGGTGTGGAAGAAAGAGGACTCAACGGTTGAGGTTGTAGAAGGCCACGCCCGTGCGGAGGTACTTGCTCAGGCGGCGGTCGCCCTCGTTCCTGAAAGCCTCCTCGGCGCCGAACGCACGAACGCTGACGATACCGCCGAGCGCGTCGCCGAAGTGCGAGTAGAGCGGCGTCTTGGCGTTTGACATCTCGCGCTTGACGCTCATCTGCGCGTGGATGTCTGCGGCGAGGAGCGGTCAGAGAGCGGTGAGACGAAGCAAGGAGGGGTGAGGACGTACAGAGCTCGGCAATCGCCCCGCCCAACACCGCCACGACGAGCCCGGACAGCGCAAACCACCGAACGACGATCATAATCGCGATAAGCTTGACGATGAGCGAAATGCCCATCTCGAGGACCGCCGAGGCCATGTCAAGGACCTCTCCATCGCAGGCGCGGATGTCGCGCGTCGCGCGCTGAATGATGCGCCCGGCCGGCGTCACGTCGAGCCAGCGCAGAGGCGCGCGAAGAATGGCCTCGAGGAACTGCACGCAAAAGCGGCGTCAGATCGATCGAATTCAAGGAGGGGGAAAGCAAGAGAGACGCACGCGCTTGTGAATGACCATGCCAGAGCGGACGGCGCCGAATGTCCAGACCGTGTAGCCGATGCACATGAAGGCCGTGCCGAAGAGCACGAAGGCGATGTACATGCCGAGGTAGAAAAAGACGGACACATCCCTGGAATCGGCAGCGAGATCGTATGCGCGCGACCACCGGCCAAGCCACCTGCGAACGATGCGTGCGATGATGGTCAGCAGACGGCAAAGAGGCGATAGAGGGGAGTGAGAGTGCGCACCAGGTCTGAACAAGGATGGCGGTCTGGTCCAGCGTGAAAGCAAGCAGCACTGATGCCCAGAAGATCGGGCCGCCGAGCGAAGAGGCAAGGAACCGCAGCGCGCGGGTGGAGATCCTGCCTTCAGCCTTCTCTTCCGCGAGGACGAGCTTGCCGTCCGCCTGCGGTTTCGCGTCAATGGGGCCGTCGAGCTGCTCCATCTCCTCGGCAATCTCCTCCTTGGCCTCGTCAGCCTTGAGCTCGACGAACACGGCAGGGTCGGCCTTGAGTGCCTCCGCGACAGACCCCTGCGTTACGACGCGACCGTCCTTCAGCGAGACGAGGAAGTCGGCAACCGGCTCGACCATGGCGACATGGTGGGTGACGAGGATGACGGTGCGGTCCTTGATGAGAGGCGACGTGAAGAGCTTGTCGACAATGTGCTTGCTGCAACGCGCAAATGCGACAGGGAGATCAGCCCGGTTCGGAAGAAAGATGAGCGCAAGAGACCTACGCGGTGTGAATGTCGAGCGCAGAGAGGACGTCGTCGAGCAGGACGACCTTGGCCCTCGAGTATATAGCTCGGGCAAGAGTCAGACGAGCCTTCTGACCTCCGGAGACTGCCGAGCGACAAGAAGCGAGCGTCAGCCGTGACCCGTGGAAGCAAACGGAAGAGTACGCACGCGTAAGTCCACGTTCTGGCAGCGCAAAAGAAGGAGCCGGTCAGCAGCCGAAGAGAGTGTTGCATGCGGAACGAACGCACCGCCGACCTCGGTTTCGTCTCCGGCGTCAAACAGCGCGAAATCACGCTGTAGGGCACATGCGGCGACGGTCTGCTCGTACCTGACGGCGTCAAAAGGCGCGTCGACGAGGCCGACGATGTTGTCCTTGAGCGTCTTGTTTTGCAGCCACGACTGCTGCGAGGCGTATGCGATGCCGCCGGCGCGAGGAAGGCCGAACGACGAGTCCGCGCCCTGCGACTCGAAGTGCATCTCTCCCAGCAACGCATAGAGCAAGGACGATTTGCCCGATCCGGTGGGACCTGCGACGATGCTGAGCTTGCCCAACGGGAAACGCAGGTTGTCCACCTTGAGTTCGAACGAGCGCGCGCCAGGGTCGGACGCGTCAGCTTTACCCTTGCCCCACGCAAAGACAGCGTTCTGGAAGCCGATGTACGATGGGTCGTCGTTGACGGCGCCTGAGACGGTGTTCTCGTCGAACCGGTCGAGGACGGGCGTCTTCGTCAGGAAGTCGTTGATGCGCGTCAGACTGACGTCTGGTGAACAAAGAAATAGGTCAGCGGCTTATCCATCGGAGCGCATAATAGGAAAAGGGACTGACAGGACTCAATGTAGTGCGTGATCTGGAAGAAGGTCGTGAGGCTGCTGCTAAAAATCGTGAAGACCGAAATCGCCGAGAAGACGGTTGCAGCAGTCTTCGCGATCGGAGGTGTCAGCACGATCTCGAGAGGGTCAGGTTGGAAGACGCACGAGCTGGCCTCCCTGGATCGCCGCGAAGCAGCCGAAGGTGACGACCATGACGATCAGAGGCATGGAGTAGTTTGCGACCATCATCCCGCTGGGTGAATTACACTCGGCGCGTCAGCATCATCGTCCCACCGTTCGAGCGGAGGGAAGGACGTACAGGTTGATCAGTTTGCGCTTGCGGTTGAGCTTGACCTCGGCGGCACGGGCGTCCTGCAGCGAGGCGCCGAGCTGCTCCTCAATGCCGAACATCTTGGCGATGCGCAGCGAGTTGATGGCTGCCGGCAGGCAGGTCAGCCGGGGCCCGAATGAGACGAGGCAGTAAGGACGAACCCTCGGTGATCTTCTGCGCACGAGCATCGGACGCGTCCGTGAACTGAAGAGCCAGGTGGAGATCGTTAGCTATAAGGACAGTCATCTGCCGGAGGAGGGGGGGAAGGGGGGGACTCGCCTTCGTTTGCGTGCCGTGTTCAAGCATCGCTAGCTTCGCCGGAATGGGTGTAGTGATGACTGGAGGAACTGATTGTCAGCAGAAGGACGCCCAACGAATGCGCAGTGTGGACATACTCAAGAAACCCAGGCCCACGAACGCCGACCAACCGAGGATCGAGTACAGGCCGAGGACCGAGATGATCAGGCCCAGGGGCGCCGTGACAGAGTCGAGGAGGATCATGCGCCCGTTGATGAGTGCGTCGAGGTCAGAACCCATCTGCGAAAGTCACAACGTCAATCATTCTGGTCCAGTCCGCAGAGGAAGAACGAACGCACGAGGTTCTGGATGCGTCCCGCTAGGTTGCCCTTGAGCTCGGTCTCGCCTGACCCGGCGACGTTCTCCTCGCCCGACTCGGCCGTCGCGGCGGACTCGGATTTCTTACTCGCGCCCTCATCGCGCAGCTGGATGCGGAGCGAGTGCTCAAACAGGACGGCCGTGATGATGGCCTCGGCGCGGACCATGATTCGCACCGAGTAGTAGATGTGGAGGTTGAAGGCGATGCTGCAGAGGCTCCGAAGTCAGCTTCCGGGCGCTGAGTTGGGCGAGGAGAACGAGACCGGACTCACGCCTGAGCGAGGGGACCGACGCCGATGAGCGCCACCCAAACCCAGGGCTTGACAACCGCGCCGGCGCCGTTGCTCTCAAGGTACGCGAGCAGGCGGTTGACGCCGACGACGGCGGAGAACTCGAGGATGGCGTACGCGACCGACAAGAGGACGCAGATGACGGCCTCGCGCCACCATGCGCGTGCGATGCGCAAGCCAAAGTGCACGTAACGCCTGATGGCGCGCGGGCTCGGGTCGAGCGGATCGAGGATGTGGATCAGCTCCTGGCGGAGGTACTCTGCGCTGTCGACGTCGGCCAGCGGCGGAAGCTCCTCATACGGGAGCGACGGTCGGCCCCAGGCGTTCAGGATGACCGGGTCGACGAAGGTGAAAAAGACGAGCTCGGCTAGCGAGGAGCGCTGCTCGGGCGTCTGTGGGTAGAGCTTGGACAAACCAAGGATCGGACGCGCCGGGCGAGGGCAGAGGAACGGCGGCAGGAGCGCAGTGAAGGAGAGGACCTGCGAGCAGAGTAAATGTTCAGCCCAGCGCAGGGGGGATGCGAAGAGAGCATACTCACAGCCAGCTGAGCCCACATGAAGGGCGTCAGGCGATCCTTCGGACGTGCGGTGAAGGTGAGGAGCGGGTAGATGTCGCGCTGCGCGTAGACGACCCAGGCAACGAGGAGGAGCAGGACGAGATGCAGCTTGACGGTCGACGTCCACCGCGAGAAAACGGAAGGCTTGACGACAAGGCTAACAGCTGACAGGGCGAGGACGTAGCCGTAGAAGGCAGTCAAGGCGATGAGCGCGCCCTTGGACGAGGGGTGGCCGGGGATGGAGACGGCCGTCATGACGACAAGCGCAAGGAGGCCGACAACGCGAACGAGACCCCACGAGAGGACAGCCCACCCGCCATTCTTGGCGACCCACGAGCGTTCGAGGCCCTCCTTGACGTACTCGACGTCGCCGACCTCGGTGGTTGCCTCAGACGGCGGCGCACCAGCGATCTCCTCTGCGGCCAGCTGGCGCATCTGGACGAGCCGGCGGAAGGCGCGCGCATACAGCCGCTTAGCCGCAGGGTAGAGGATGAACTGAAGGATGAGGAGAGCGAGGGAGGCAACGCTGGCGAGAGCGAGCTGGGTGCGGGCATCGCGCCAGGCCGACGGCGTCTGATGAGGGGCGTGAGGGCTGAAACGGGAAGGGGTCGACGCGAGCGAAGGATGTCAACATCACACGCTCCCAGTATCAGAGATGGAGGGGGACCAAACGCACGGATCAGCGAGCTGCAGAAAGCTCTGCAGGCCATCGTTGACTTGAACAGCCAGGAGAGGCGCAGGGTCGGCGAGAGCAGTGGCGTCGGAGGAAGGCGACGCAGGCGCGTGCGGCAGGAGGAGGAGCTTGTCGAGACCGAAGGCCCTGAGGACGCCCTGGGGCGCGCTGAAGCGATCCATCGGAAACGGTAGGGCGGAAGCCGAGGGGGGTGATGACCTTGCAACACGCCTTGCTTGAGCTGCTTTTGTGCTGGGACGGTGGTTGAAGGCGAGCTGGGCCAACGATATGGGCGACGTGTTCGTCAAATCCATCCCTGCGCCCACATGGTGCAGCCGCTGCCGACGGCTCCGCTGCCGGCAGAGTCACGCAAAGCAGCAGCCCATGCTTGCCCACCGAGCAAACTTCTTCCGCCTGGCAGTCCCGATAGAGAACTGCTTCCGACTCGTCGTATCTCCGTTGCGCAGGAGCGTCCGTCGAGGAGCAGCGGGCTGAGCGGCGGAGGCACGGGGCGCGCGCAGCAGCCACGCGTGTTGACACGGGCGGACGCTGGATGACTGGCAGCGAGCCTCAGCCACAACCCTGCTCGGTCGCCAGGGCATGCCCTAGAGCCGTACGAGTCAACAAAAGGTCGTGACCGCGGTCATTGTCGAAGAGCGATGTCCTTCAATCTCCTCTCGGTTGCAGGTATTGAGGCCAAGGTCGTGCTGCCCTCCGGCCGAACCCGTTCGCAAACGCTGGCCATCGTCGCGCATCCGTGGGCTCGCCTAGGAGGGTCCTGGAACGATCCGTGCGCTCAGTGCTCTTTTGAACACTTTCTTCGAGATGCAGCATGGCTGATTCCTCTTTCGCCGACAACCGCACAGGATCGTCCGCCATCTTGCCTCGACCTTCCTCGCGAACGGCGTCCCGACCGTACTCTTCAACACGCGCGGCGCAGGGGAAACGACACGCACTCCAAGTTGGACGGGTGGCAGGGAACGAGATGACTACCGAGAGGTGACGGAGGCCGGCGTGCGGGCGGTACTCGGGAAGGAGCAGCACGGCGAGCTCTTCCTCTGCGTGCGTCTACCCCCAAGGCCTTTGATCGAGGCTCAAGTGCTGAAGGTATATCGCACAGCAGGGCTACTCGCATGGAGCTCTCCTGGCGCTTGCACAGGAGCCCAAGTTGCGGTCATTCAAGGTCTACAAGGTGCTCGTTTCACCGGTGCGTGCAGCTTCCCGCCAACGTTCACCCTTCGGTGCTCACTCGCTTCGCTCTACACGCACGTCGTCAGCCGCTGTCTGTCAGATGGTTTCTTACGCCTGCCCTGTCGAGCACCCTGCCCCCCGTGCTCGAGCCCGAGGCGTCCGATCTAATTGGCAGGGAACACGCACTGGTCCTCTACGGCGACGCCGACCTCTTCGCCTCGTCTTCAACGGTCCGGGCGTGGCTGGCGAAGACGAATCAGACCAGCTTGTGTGCGCGTGCGGTGGAGATCGAGGAGGGTGACCACTTTTGGCGCAAGGGTGAGGACGCGCTGGGCAGGATGCACCAAGAGGTGCGCCGGTGGCTCGAGGACGGCTGGACGGGGACGCGACAAGCCCTAGACGCGGGGATGACATGAGCGTCCAGCGCAGCTAATTGCGCAAGTTGTCAGATGCCTGACGACCTGCTTTGACTAAGGTTCTTAGTAGGGTGCTGGTGATGCGTATCTGGGCAAGTCCGGTTCCGCGTGTCAGTCGAACGAGTCGGCGAGAGCGGCGAACGCCCATCTTGCACGTCCTTGCATCCCCTCAGCCCCCAGCTCCAGCTCCGCCCTTTAGCGCAACAGCATGCCCATCCAATCTGCCACATCCGAGGCCGGTACGTCTGTTCTGAGCAGGGACGTGGGGGATACCGAACCGGGCGGTGTTGCTAACGCGAGCCTGCGCGACGACCTCCTCTCCGTTCCCCTGACTCTCCCTTAGACTTTGACCGCCTCGTCCAGTCGTCAGGCATCACGGTCGTGTGAGGCCATGATCTGGCCTCTTCAGCCGTGTGTATCTGTGCTGACGTCCTTCCTTTGCGGTCGCAGCGACTTCTGGGCGACGTGGTGCGGGTGAGGCTATCCCCCCCTTCCGAACCACCCATCCCCCCAACCGCCTTCCGAGCCACCAACGACCGAGCGCTCATCGGTTCTCAATCTTACCAGACCTTGCAAGGCAATCGCACCGGTTTTCGAAAATCTCGCAAACAAGAACCCGCAGGTGACGTTCCTAAAGGTCGACACGGATGCCAACTCAGCGACCGCCAGGCGGTTCAACATCACCGCCATGCCGACGTTTGTGTTCCTGCGCGAGTGCGTTCTTGAGCGCCTCCTGTGCTGCTTGTGCATTCTCAGAGCTGATGTACTGCTGTTGCTTCACTGTACAGTGGCAAGGAGGTCGAGCGCGTACGTTTCCCTTGTTGCTCGAACCGCTGTCGGCGCGTGCGCTGACCCCTCCATCTGCGCGACCCGCCAGCTGCGCGGAGCCAACCCATCGAAGCTCTCGAGCCTTGTCGCGCTGTACGCCGGCGGCGGCGGCGCGCAGTGGCCCAAGGGCGGGCAGACGCTCGGCGGAGCCAGCACCCCTGGTGAGACGACGCCAACGCTGAGAGGCGGGGTCAACCCGCTGCTGGTGCGTCCCAGTGCTGCGCGGCACGGCCGCTACCATCTCCCGACCGTGTCCTTCCCATGCTGACGCTCACACCCGTGCGCCCTGCAGGTCGTCGCTCTCATCTTCGTGCGCTTCATCTTTCGCTTGCGTCCGTCGCCGTACTGATCGCTGCTGCTCTGCGCAGTTCGCCGGTCCCTGGCTGTACAACAAGTTCGTCGGCAACTAGACACGCCTTCTCTCCTCCCTTCCGCCCGCACTTCAACCATACTCTTGCCCTTGCACCGGCTCCGGCTCTCTTCATGACCTTCACGCAAGAAGCGCTCTGGACCAAAGACGTCTTGGGATACAGTGGCAGGGCAAGGTGTAGGGAGACAGGAGGAGGATACGGGCAGGAGGCACATAAAAAAGGGTCCTGCGCCTCGAGGCAGGTGGGAAGCGACCAAGGGAGCCCTTAGCAGTCGATGCCGGAGATGTCGACGTCGAGCACGGACTTGCCGGCGCGCAGCTCGGCGAGCGAGGGCACCTTGCGCAGGCGCAGGAGCTCGGAGAACTTGCTGTTGATGGCTGCGGACGGAGCATGGGGTCGAAAGCCGAGCGTCAGCGCCTTTGCGAGATGAGGAAGGCCGAGGAAGAGGGGCACACGGTCCATGCCCATGCTGGCTGAGGCAATCACCTCGCCGTCCTTCGCGTAGTAGGCCGCAAACTTGAGGTCGGCCGGGCTGCCCTCAATGTGGACGTCGTTGTAGCCCTTGGAGTTGCCGGCGTAGCGCAGCTGGCTGCCGAGGGCGCTCCAGAAGATGGGAATCTTGCTGAACGGGTCCTTCGACGCGTCCGAGCCGGCAATGTGCTCGGCCGCGGCCCGACCTTGGTTGCCAGCTACGTTCCAGTGCTCGATGCGCGTCTTGCCGCCGAGGTAGGGATAAGTTGCGATATCGCCGACAGCGTAGACGTCTGGGTGGCCTTCGAGCTGCATGAACCCGTTGACGCTGACCGACTGGTCGTCCTCGAGCGCGATGCCGGCTTCAGCCAGGAGCTGCGTGTTGGGCGACGCGCCCGTGCCGAGGACGACGAGGTCCGCCTCGAGCGTCGTGCCGTCCTTGAGGCGGACGCCGCCGACGCGCTTAGGGTCCTCGTCTGCACTCGCCGATCAACGTCAGCGGGTGATCTGCTGATCAACGCGAACCAACGACGCACTCGAGGGTACAAAGGCGTCGACGCCTGCCTCCATGTGAAAGTGGATACCCTTGTTCTCTAGCGCCGTCTTGATGCCGCCGCCGACCTCTTTGCCCAGGACGCGTTCGAAGGGAACCGTCTCCATGCCGACTGCAGCGTGAAGGAAGAACGTGAGTTACGACGCGTAGGTCCATAAAAAGTGCAGAGGGACGCACCCACGGTGTTGGACTTGAGCTTCTTGCTGGTCGCGAGGACAGACACCTCCATACTGATGAAGGAGCTTCCGATCAAGACCAACCTCTTGCCCTCCTGCAGCTCGGCGTCGATGGACTTGGCGTGCTGAATGGTCCTGAGGAGGTGCACGCCCTCAAGGTCGGCGCCGTCGACCGGCAAGCTGCGGGGCTTCGCGCCCGTCGCGACGATGAGCTTATCCCACTGTTCCTCGCCGCCGCCCTCTATGCGAACCGTCTTGTTCTGGAGGTCAATCTTCTCGACGAGCGTCGACGTCCGCAGGTCGACCGAGAAGGGTTCTGAGGTATAGGTCACCAGCGAGCGAAGGGCGATCTTCGACGGGTCGGTGATGAGGCTCTTGGAGAGCTTGGTGCGGTCGATAGGAGGGTGAGGCTCCGACGAAAGCATGGTGATTTTGCCCTTGAAACCGAGCTGCTCGTCAGGGCAAGCGCCAAGCGTCAGCAAGCTCTCATGAGCCCGGTAGGGCAGCCGCCGCTGTACGCACCTCACGGAGACCCTCAACCGCACCAGCGCCGCCGCTCCCACCTCCAATGATGACAACCTTCTCCTGCGCGGACTTCTGCTCGTCCGCGGCCGAGCGCTTGCGCACGCGCGCGCGGTCGGCGCACGGCGTCCGGCCCTTCTTGGACGCGACGACGTCGAGGTCGGCCGTGATCCGAATCTTCTCCGAGGGGTCGGACGATGGCTCGACGGTGTACTTGTGGAGGGAGTCGAGCCCGGGCGCATCCTCGATGTCGCCCGTGGTGACGTTGAAGCAGGCGCCGTGCCAGTCGCAGACGACGCGCCCCGAGCCAGTAAGCACTCCCTGCGATCCACAAAAGCGGGGGGTCAGGGACCAGCTCAACGCCTAGCGGAGAACGGGTCGGGCCGCTCTTGCGTACCTTGACGAGCGGTGCTCCGTAATGAGTGCAGGTCGCGCTCACGGCGTGCAGCTGACCGCCGACCTTGGACACCAGCACCTTGGCCTTCTCGTTCGCGCCGAACTGGACCTCCTTCATCTGGCCGTCCTTGAGGTCGGCGGGGGTAAGGTCGACGGCGAGCGTTTGGGGAGCCATCTTGAAAGCAGAGAGCGAGAGGTGGCGGCTTGCGGCGGCGACGGGAGGCGTGAAGGTACTGATGGGATGCAGCAGGAGGCGTGCGAGCATGCAGCGCCGGGAGGGAGGGAGATGGCGATGGTCGATGGTCGATGGGCTGGCAAGGAGCGAATCCGATGACGCGCAAAGCCAACGCCGCTGCTGCGCGCGACAACGCCGTTCGTTACGACCAGGGCGTAACAGTTTACTCCGGCCTCCCGCTGCAGGCGCTGCAGCCCTCCTGCCAAGCCGCTCGGAGTCGTGTCTCTGTGCAGTAAGCCCGGCCTGGCCAGGGTCCAGCGGCCAGTGTTTCTCCTTCCCTCGATCATCGCAGGAGTTCTCGTGCGACGCAAGCACATGTGCATCGAGGAACTCACCGCAGCGAAGCGGCGCGCGGCGCGTCGCGCGTCGAGGGAGGACGCGTCGACCGGCATGCATATTGCCCCCTTGCCTCCCCCAGCGTCCGCCTTGCCTCTCAGCTCCTCGCCATCGGCAGTAGACAAGATGGACCCTATCCTCGCCTCCCTCACCGCCCTGAGACCACCGCGCCGGCTTACCGTGCACCTCCTCCGCTCAGAGCCGCGTCGAACGCAGGCGCTGTTCGCCCACGCGCGGACGCACCCCAAGGGGACGACGGTGCAGGACGTGCTCGTCCTGCTGTACGTGCACCTCTCGGCCGGCGATCTGAAGGTGGTTGACGCTGCGCCGTACCGGACAGACGGGGAGGCGTCGGACGGGGCGAAGGAGGCTGAGAAGGAAGACGCAGACGGCGCCGTGCCCGTGCTGCTCGTCGCCCTCCAGGCGCAGGTGTACACGCTCCACGCCAGCTCGACGACCGTCATCTACCTCGCCAAGGCCGACTCGACGTCCTTCCCCCTCCCCTCGACCCTCCCTCGCCGCGCGTACGCGCGCACGCTCGCGGCCGGCTGGCTCGCCTCGTACCTCGCGCCCGCAACACGGCCGACCGCGCGCGTGCACGTCCAGCTGTTCGCGCGTGCGCAGGCGCAGTATCTGTTTCCGGACAGCGGGGAGCTCCCGGGAAAACGCTTGCTGACGGGCGAGAAGCTGTGCAGGTGGTGGAAGGGGACGCTGGAGCTCGCGCTCGCGCAGGCCGGACTCGCTACTAGCGCTGGTGAAGACGCCGACGGCGCAAGGGCAAACTTTGTCCTTCCGGGCTTGAGCGAGCACGAGGCGAGCCTCATCGTCGGCCCGTCGAGAGGAGGCGCTGTCAACTGGGGTTACGGCATGAACGGCCTGCCGCTCATGTTCCTCCCCCCGCCCCCTCCTCCGTCGACGTCGTCCTCCACCGGCGCGCAGCAGCAGCAACCCGCAACTTCAGCAGCCGACGGCGACGACAGCTTGGCCGAGACGCCAGAGCTCGGCGATCTCATCCCAACGTTCGAGGACGATCCGCGCACGCGCTTCTTGTCGGACCTGACCCTGCCACCCGGTGCCGTGCCGACGCCGCTCGCCTCGTCCTCGTCGGGCAACGGCGTCTCGAAGCCCCGGCTCGCCGCGTCGCTCTCGGACGACGAAGCCGACGCGCCACCCTCTTCTCTATCGTCATCTACCCTCAAATCCCAGCACACAACGCTCAGGGCGTCGGCCTCGCAAGCACGGCGCGAGAAGGCCGCCGCACGCCTGCGGGGCACGACCGAGCCCGCGTTCTGGGAGCTGCTCGCGTTCCGCCAGGAGTGCAGCCTCGGGCAGACGGTTGGTTTCTTTTCGGTCTTCGCGGGCGAGCCGCTCGTCCCGTCGCCCGCGGCGGAGAAGGGGCCGCTGCAGGCGGCGTCGACGAGCTTGACCGCAACGTCCTCCCCCGCCTCCTCCGCCGACCCGTCCCCCTCGGCCAAGCTCGCAGCAGCCGGCCTCCTCCCCAAGCAGACCTGGCTCCGGCTTCTCGCAACCGTCTTCAACCAGTCGTTCGCAACGCCCCGCCTGGTCGTCCGCGCGAGCGCGACCGTGCACACCCTCACGCGGACGCTCGTCGGCGAATGGGGCGCGCTCGGGCCCGCTGTCGAGGGGCACGTCGGGCCGGCGGAAGGGGTGGAGCAGGAGGTTGCGGCTGCCGCGGCGGCGGCGGAGGCCAGCGCGAAGAGGAAGGCGGAGGAGGAGCCGGCTGGACAGGCCAAGCCGAGGCCGCTGATGGCAGTCAGGAAGAAAAAGAAGGTCGACGCTAGCACATGAGCGTTCTCCACGGGCCCGAGCCTTTGGCAAGCCTGGAAAGCACGACCGGAAGTGGGTCGAGGCGTCTCGGAAAGGTGCAAGAGATACATGTATGCGCGCTCCCTCAGTCGCTGTCGCTGAACCCGACCATCGGCTGCAGCCCATCGGTGTCTGACGGGCCAGCTCCCGCACCGTCTGCCACGCCCATCTGCGCCGGGTTAATCGCCATCCCCTGCAGACTCGCGTCGAACTCTCGCATCGCGTTCGCAGCCGGCGTCGTCGCGCCGGGCGGGTGGTCGCCGAGGATGTCGCCCCAGTCAGGCTGCGGCGGCGGCGGCTTGCGCGCACGCGCCGAGCGCCGGCTGCCCATCCGCGGCGTGGCGTTCTCGTCGAGGCTCGACGAGTCGTCCTCTCCGTTGTTGCGCTCGTCCCATCCGCCGCCGTCGCTTCCGCTTGCCGAGTGATGCGCGTCGCCCTCGCTGTCGTCGTCGCCGGCAACCTTGGCGTCCAGCTCGTCCAAGTCAGACTCGGCCTCCCGACCCTTGCCTGTCGAGCCTCCACGCCCGCGACCCCTGCCCCTCCCCCATCCGCCGCCGCGCGACCCCGGCCCCCCTCCGCCGCCCCTTGACCCGCGCGGCCTCCCACCCCCGCGTCCGCGCCCGCGCAGGCCCGTCCCGCCGCGCCCGCGCGAGATCACCATCGATTCCGGGACGGAAAGGCGCTTCTTGGGGCCCGAGGGCCGCTGCAAGGGTCCGCGATGGGCGCCGCTGCGCACCGGCTTCGAGTCGGGTTCTGGGTCCCGCGCGAGCTGCTGCGGCGTAAAGAGTAGTGTGTGCTCGGATGCGAGGAGCGGGATCTGGTACGGCGCTTCAGGGCCGAGTGGCAGGGGAGATCCCGTCAGTTAGCGACGGCCCTGGCACGGCACGCTCGACGGCACGAGCGACGGGACGAGCGGAACGCACCCCACTGGTCCTCCTCGCTCTCCTCCCGACCCTTCCGCGTGCCCTTCTTCATGCGCATGATCATCTCGCTCTCAACCGTCTCCATCGCCTTGCCCTTAAAGACGGTGTTGTTGACCTTGAGGAACGGTGTCGGCGTGTTGAGGCCCTGCACGCCGCGGTGCCAGCAGCCGGCGGCCCTGTCAGTCGGCGAGTCGAGCGTCGCTCGGGTGGGGGACGACTCACGATGAGCGACCATGTATGCCTCGGTGCGGCCTTCTTCCCTGTACTGCTACCGCTGGCAGCGCCCGTCGCGCCAGCAGACGAAGGGCCGGCCTCGCCCTGCCGGACGGACGTGCCCGACTGGCGGGCAGGAGCGGCCGTCGCTCCTGGCAGCCTCGAGCCTTCAGGCGGTGGACGGGCGAGCAGGGCCGTGTCAATGTGTCGCGAGAGGCACAGCGTGATAATCTCCTCCTGCAGCAACGGGGCAGCAGGAGGGGCAGGGCGAGCCGCCGAGTCGCGTCAGTGACTTGGGTGAGCGCGAGGGGCGCAGTGCCGCACCCGCAAGGGACGGACTTACCTCGATCTCCTCCTCCCATTCCTGGTCCGAGGCAAGGCCCTCGCGGTCGTCGGGATCCGTCGTGAAGTGCGTGACGGGAACGAAGTGCGGCGGAAGGATGGACGCCATCGCGCGACCCGAGGGGAGAGGGGGCGAGGGTGTTGGGCAGGGGGGACGGAGGAGGGAGGGAGGGAGGGGGTGGGTTGATGGCCGCGTCGAGATCTCAGAAGGCCGACTCAGACGCGTTGCTTATCGGGTGAACTGGTGCTGATCTCGGCAGATGGGAAGGCGAGCAGGCAAGGAGGAGTGACGGCGGTGTGCTGAGGAGGTCGCGGGCGCTCTGGTGAGCCGGCCCAATGCGCTCACCGCTGCGGTGCCTGGCCAGATAATGATTATGTACACCGTGACACGATATGTAGCGAGGCCGCAATTCACATTGGCCTTACCGACGTCCAGACTCTTGATTGCGATCGATGGCCAGACCGTCGATTGGCACGACGAGGCTTCTGCGAAAGGTTGCGGTCGGGGTCCGGAGAGGCGCTGGGAGGTCCTACTCAAGCGACCGTCTGACCCCCTTTGAAAACAAATTATTACGGTTATAATTTGTACAAAACAATTACTGACATCAATTGCTCTATAGCTCAGTTGGTAGAGCGTTCGACTGTTAACTAGCTTGCCAGCTTCGGCGGGCAGCAGTTCATCGAGAGGTCTACGGTTCGAGCCCGCATGGAGCAGCTTTTTTTGGTCCTGCCAATGCCTTTTTGCCCTGTTCTTCAATGCCTCCCTCTCACAGGGGCTGAGCCGGGCTCCCTGGGAGCACTAGGCTTGTCAGGTTGCAACGGAAGCCATGAACAAGTTTTTCTGGTATAGCTGAAACAAGCGCAGTAACGAGGACCTTCGTCTGCGACGTCATGTACATGTTCATGGCCCCTGATATGCAGCCTCAGACCCCGCCTTGCCCTCGTCCTTCGTCATTTGGGGCTCGGTGGCTGTTTTCGTGCTCACTTGACGGCCGGGCCAGCTTTGAAAGTAGGAAATCAGGCATGAAGACGTCTGCCGCACGGCTCACCAATTTCCTCCTGCAACCCCCCCCCCCCCCCCAACTGAAAGCTGTGCGTCCAATTGCGCGCACTGAAGAAGGTAAAGCCTTACCGTTCTTCGTGACGCCCTGGAGCGGCAACGGAGAGTAAAGTGAGAACGGACACCCAGGAAAGCAAGCTGCCCTCCTCATCATTCTTCCATAGGCTTGAAGTGCTGAGAAAGACTCTTGTTCATCGTGAACATCTGCGTTCGTGCCGCCGCAAAGGAGGAAAAGAGGTAGAAGGAACGTCCATGGGTCAGCAGAGCTTGGGAAAGAGTGCAGGGGAACAACGTTACATGGATTTTGTCGACCTTGAAAACGCCCGTCAGCAGCTCGTCGCCCGCGCAGACGATGTAGCGCTTGTCGTTCGGGTCCTACCGCGAGGTATGAGTGTCGAGCGACACAGTCAGAAGGTTTGCTCAACGGGGAGAAGATAAAAGAGGAACGGACCTGCAGGTTGCGCACCTTGACATACTCCCAGATGCGCTTGACCGTTTGTGGACGCGACAGCTAAAGAGGGTAGGAAAGTCGCCGCAGTCAAGATGGGATCAGGAGGCCGGAAAGGAGATCAAGTATCGAATTCGAAGTCAGTACTTGCGCCACAAGTCAAAGGAGAGAGCGAGCGGACCTTCGTCTCACCGTTCATCAGCCGGCTCAGAGGCTCGCTCAACCACATCTCCTTATTGAACGCTCCACCCCTCACGCTGCCGCTGCCGCCGCCGTCGTTCTTGGACGTCGTGCGCTGTTTCTTCTTCTTCGGCGGACGGGGGGCCGTGTCCTCGTCAGACGAGGACGTTGAGGATGAAGCGTCCGAGTCCGACGAGGCTGACGCGCCAGAGTCGTCCGAGTCGCGAACCGTCGCCTGGCTCTTGAACTTGCCCTTGCCCTTGCCGTCCTTCTTCGCGGGCTTGCCGTTCACCTTCGACCTCTGCTTCGCCGGTCCAGCGATGCGCGTCCCGCGCGTGGCGTGCGCGTTGAGCTCCTCGGACAGCTTGGCCGCGAGCAGCGCGTCCTTATCCTCGGTCTCGCGCGCGCGCTTGCGCTCCTTCTTGCTCTCGGCGGCGTCGCCCTCGTTCTCGCGTTTGACATTTGAGCCTTCCGATGGTGAGCGAGATCGCTTGTCCTTCTTCGCCTTCTTCTTGGCCAGCGGCTCGGGCGCGCTCGACGGCGGTGGTAGGGAGTCGAACTGCTCGGTCTCGACCTCGCGCTTGACGGGCGAGCGCTCGCGCGAGGCCGTGCCGGACGAAGCGGAGGATGCAGGATCATCTTGCCGGAGGGAGTCGAAAAGTTCTGAGATCTGTGAGATGGGCGTTCAGCAGGTTTGGGGATGGACGAAGTGTGAAGGAACGGGGGGGGGGGGTCAGCGCAGCATCGACAGCGAAGCGCGGCAGGAACGAAGAACAAGCGGTGCGGCAGGTCACCGCGACTTCTTCGCTCCATCACTTTCTGCAGCAGGTGTGCAGCAGGCGGCAGAGCTGGGAGCTGGACGACAGCCTGCCGCTGATTTCGAAGGCGGAGGACGCGGGTAGGGGTTGCCTCAATCAACGCGGCTCAACCCAGGCGTCTGAGCCCGCCCAAACTCCTCCTCCTATTCCCAGCAGCGTACAACGCCAGACGAGTGGAGCGGAGGGCACGCACAATAACGTCGATGCCGTCCCGCGCGGCTTTGACGTCGTCCGCGCTGAGGGTAGGGTCGGCCGCGAGCAGCTGCTTCCGAACTTGCTTGGCCGAGCTGTGCCGGTGCGGCAGGCGACGGCCGGGGACGACGATGAGAGAGGACGACGATCTGTCAGCCCCGGCGTCAAGAAAGCATAGCGGGGACGGGACGCACATCGTCTCGAGGTCGGCGGCCTGGAGGATGCGCGCGAGCTGCGGGCGGAGAGACTCCGGGTTGAGCTGCGGGCGGACGAGAAGCGAGGTCAGCAGCTGCCCGACGGAGAGGCTGCAGGAGGAGAGAAGCAGGCCGGACGGGCATCGCGGGCTGCGAACGGGGCTGGGGAGCTGGAAGATGCGCTCGCCGGAAGAGGTATGGTAGCGAGCGGTCGGCGGGGGGAGGGGGGGGGGGCCAAGGAAGGCGCGCGCTCATCATAGGCGCGACGTTCACATGCTTCACACGGGAGCTCGCACGAGCAGGACATACACGGAAGGCTCGGCTCGGTCCAGCTTGCTGCTGGCTGCCTGCAGCAGGGCGGCCTAGGGGATCGGAACGGCCCTCCCGTCGGACGGTATAGCATGGTTGCCAGTCGCGCCCGACGAGCTGCTTCCTCGCGCTCCCGTCCATCATCATCCTCCTTCCTTCCCCTCCTCGCCTCGTACCCCTCGCTCGCACGCCGCAGGACAATGTCAGACGCATCGGCCGCGAGCACCCTCGGCCCAAACCAGCTCATGCCTCAGCCGCCGCCGTACGTCCCGTCATCGCGTCCGCAGCAACTCCTCGAGGAAGGGCGCAGCGTGCTGACTCGTGGACCGCTGCTGGGGCGATTGGCAGCCCCGGCGCACCTTGCGACACGCAATGGGCGTTCCTCCGAGACGGAATGGACGCTCTCATGTCGTCGTGCGTGTCTCCTACCTCTCCTTCAGCCCGACAGACAGCCGGGATGGAGCTGACGGAAACCCCCCCCCCCCCCCCGCTCTGTACGCCCAGCCAGAGGAGCGAGCGGCATCGCGCACCCATACTACATGAGCCTGTACTCGGCGGTATATAATCTAAGTACAGTTCCAGTCTCGGCGAAGCAGGCCATGGAGGGCCTGCACGAGCGTGTGGCAGGCTACCTGAAGAGACACGTTGCGCAACTGCGGACCGTGCGTCCTTCCTTATTCACCTTTGCCCGTCCATCTGCTATGCAGCAATCTGTCATCCCTTTAGAAAGGGAAGTTGACCGATGCATTCGTATATCGCAGCCGCTCTCTCCGCTCTCCGACGAGCCTCTACTCGCGGCATACGCGGCTTCTTGGGCGTCATTCTCGAGCAAGGCCAACTCGCTCCATCGGCTGTTCATGTACCTGAGCCGACACTACGTCAACAATGAGCGCATACAAGGGCGTGCTGTTCTTTCGGTTCTTGAGGTGCGGGCAGCATGTCCTGCCGGACTACCAAGTCTGGAGCACCCGCACGACCGCGATGGGCTGACGAGATGCTGCGCTCACATGTCGGACAGCTTGCCTTTACCGCTTGGTGCGAGGAGCTGGCGGTTCCGCTCGGAGACGAGCTAACGGCCGCTCTACTAGGCGCGTTTGAGAACGCGAGAAAGGGTACTGTCGTCGACTGCTCGGTGGTCAAGGGCGTGCTCGGCTCGTTCCGTGCGTTTCCCATCAATACAACTTCTCCCTCGACCCGAAGCAGGCTGACACGCCTCTCTTCAACAGTCGAGGTCTGCTTCATCGTTTCTGCTGAGGGCAAATCTCCTCCCACGCTGTCGGATCCAGCGATTCCGCCACGTCCGGCAGCCCCGGCCCCCTCGCGAGCCCTCTACGCAGAGCTGTTCGAGGTGCCCTACCTGGCAATCCTCCAGGCCTCGCACACGACGCGGGCAGGCACGGCTGCGACGGAACCGAAGTGCCAGGAGTGGCCGGCGGACGAGGAGCGACGGGTGAGGGACTGGCTGCCCGAGAGCGAGGTCGGACCTGTGCGTTCTTTCCCCCTTGCATCACTGGCGCAGGGAAGACTGACGCTCATCAGCCCTGCCTCGACCGTGTCACATCTCTGCAGTTACTCCTGCAGATCCGAGGAGAAGCCGAGCAGGCAGGAGAGGTGACGGGAGAGCATGGAGGGACCTGACGTCGTGCTGCTGCTCTGCAATGGATGCCCCTCTCCTTTCACCTGCCTTTATGAAGCTGCTCGAAGGCAGGTGCAGCCGATGCGATACATAAGTCATGATTATGTGAGGTCATACTCTCTTATGACGGACTCTTGCGATTCGCCTCCGCCGCGAGGAACCGCTCCTTGCGCCAGCGCGGGCCTTTGAGGTACACGACGAGCGGCATCCACACGAACGCGATGCAGCACGCCGACATGATGACGAACGCCCAGCCCTCGCCGACGCGGTTCAGCAAGGGCTCGATGGTCGCCGTGCCGACGGCGCCGAGGAGGCAGCGCACAAAGTTGAACGAGCCGGTGATGGCGCTGCCGCGCCCGGGCTGGAGGTCAATGCTGATGGTGGACGCGATGGACATGAGGGCCCTGTTTACCAGACCGGTCAAGAGAGCGGTCAGAGACCGGCACTGAAAGCGCGCGATGGATAGAGCACTCACGTTCCGGCCACTGTGCGCGCAAGAACAACGAGACTGAGCGTCAGCGTTCGATAGAGAGCAAGAGACAGCGCAAAGGACTGACCGCCGATGGCGAAAGTGCAGATGATCGGCACGGCAAGGTGCGTCGTCGTCTGGACCGCCCAGCCAAACCCGATCGTCGCGACCATGTCAACCGCGAACAGCAGCGGCATCCACCGGAACCGCGCGCGCTCGAGCGGAAAGTCCGACAGGTGCGTCTCGGGCGGGAGCGTCTTCTTCAACTGAGCAAAGTCGTGGTCGAGGACGTGGCCGATCGTCATTGAGCCTAAAAGGCAGCCGAGACCGTTGCCGAGGTAGCAGAGGCCTAGAAGCAGTCAAGTTCCATAAGTAAGGAGTCGAGCGGGGCCGGAGAACGACAGGACGCACCGATCTGGATTTCGGTCAGGCCGTACTTCTCCTTGAACATCGTGCTCATCGCGGTGAGGACGTCGTAGAAGAGCAGGTACGTGGTGCTCGTGAAAAAAAGCAGTAGGAAGACGTCCGGCTGCATCAGCAGCTGCAGCGAGCCAAGGGGACGGATCTGGAAGCGAAACCGCTCAGATCAGCACTCGTTCGCAGGACGACAGACGTCGGTTGGGCGCTCACCGAGTTCCACCGCTGACGAAAAGTCACGACGGGCACAGCAGGGTTGGCTTGCGCCTTCTCCTGCGACTTCTCGTCGCTGGCTCGCCGGCGCCTGAAAAGCGAGACGACGGTCATGTTGAGCAGCGGCGGCGGAATCGAGCCGTTGCCGACGATGCTGCGCAGCGTCTCGGGAAAGAACCTGAGCTCCAGAGGCGCATTAGTCGGACGACACTGGCAGCCGATCAATTTGTGGCGAGAAAGACGAACAGGACCAGGGGGACCAAGCAGCAGGCAGCCAGGATGACAAGGAACCAGAAAATGGCCCGCCAGCCGAGGTACTGCGACAGAATTCCCCCGAGTACAGGACCTGATGTACGTGGTAGGTCAACAAGCTGCGTATAGATGGACGGCGAAAATGCGACCAACCTATCGTCGGCCCAAGGAGGGCTCCTGCAGGTCGAGACTTGGTCAACGGGAGTTCAGCTTGGCCCTGCAGCGAGCAGGACGCACCTAGATTGTACCACGCAAAGAAGCTGCCGCGCTCATGAGGTTCGGTCACATCCCCAATGACTCCAGCGCCTACGGAGGAAGCGAGCAAATGTGAGTCGCTGCAGCGCAGCAACGTCGGAGGGCGACGGACACACCTAGAGCGATGACGCATGCTCCTCCAGCAGCTTGGATACATCGCAAAACGAGAAGGCCACCGTAGGAGGAGCTAGGGATGAGCGCAAGCCCGATGCACGCTGCAGGAAGGTATGAGGGTGAGGACCAGGCACGGAGGAGGACATGGAGGACGAGGACGAACCTCCGATGTATACCGTCAAGCTGGCAATGTAGACGGGCCTTCAGAAGCAAGCGCAGAGAATTAGGCGACGGCAAGACCGAGAGGGTAGCACGTGTGCGCACCTGCGGCCTATGGCGTCTGCCGCAGCACCCCAGAACATGGGCGTGATGCCCTGGAAGCTGCGATTGACAGCCGAAGATCAGCAAGCGCGCTTCAACTTAGGACAAAGTGACTGAATAACGCACACGAGGTACAAAGTCACGGCCAAGTTGATGCGCTCGGTTGTTTCGCCAAAGGCGCTGGCAATGACTGGCAGCGCGGGGATGAAGATCTGCGCAGCGCGGAGCATGGGCGTCAGTCAGAGCGGTCTTCCTTCCTGCTCGCGCAAGCAGGACTCACATTGGCAGACAAGGGAGACAACATAGCAACAATAGCGGCGATGAAGATGATAAAGCAGGTTTGCCAGGCGCCGTACACGCGGTGAGGTGGCTTCGGTGGTGCTTGAGGCGCAGGCGGCGTGGGACATGAGGGCGCAAGGGCGAGCGATGGTGCCGCTCCTGCAACGTTGGCAGTACCTGTTGATTGAGCTGCTGCCGTCCCAGGTCGAGGCAAGCCGCTGGACGGTGGTGGGACGGCTGGTGGAGCTGCTGCATCCTGTCCGCCGGAGCGAGGTTCGGCTTCCTCCGCCGTGGACTGAGCTGCAGCCGAGAGACGTTCTGGCTCCTGGAGCGACATGGCGAGCAGCGTTCAGGAAAGCCGGAACGTCCTGAGGAAGAGCTGGTGGTGGTTCAGGGTCGCCGGCATGATCCTGGTTCGGAGGGAGCTCATGGCCGACACCCGCAGGCCAAAAGGGGCCGACGAGCGCGTCGCCGGCGCGCGCCTGACAGCCAAATCCGACCAGGAAGCATTCGGACGAGCGCAGGCACGGTGGCGATGCAGGGGAGCACAAGAGACAACAGGCGGGTCGCCGTCTACGTGGGAGAGCGCGTGTCGGATGAGCTGCAGGTTGGTCGGCGGCAGGTCGAGGCGGCTGAGGCTGTCGTGCGTCAAGGAGGTCAGAGTAAGCGTCGATGCGCCTTTCAACACCCTGAGCCTACTATGTCCCAGCAGGCTGCAGTTTCCTCTGCCGTTGCCAGTTGTCTGACCGCGCCAGCTGTCGCGTGAGCGGAAGATGAGCTGTCGAGTAGGGCCGAAGGACCGCTCTCGAGGGGCGCAGTCCACCTGGTCCCCCTTTCAGCCCTCCGACAGCATCCTCCTTCAACGCCTCAGCAGCAGCCCTTTGTCCTCCAACACCGGTCAATTATCGCTCATGCATGGTCTTCGGCTTCCAGTCGCCGGCCTTGCGCGGGTCTGCATCTTCAGGGACGGCGGACAGCTTCCCGCGCGTTCTTCACTTCTTGCCCGGCCCCTTCCTCTAGACGCTGCTCGCGCATACGGCTCGTTCCGGTCACCCTCGAGCTCGGATCCTGCAGTACTAGGCAATAAGGCTTCTGGTCCAACGCGAGTCAAAGGGTCGCTCTGCGGCGCCGGCTCCGTCGCGGGTATCGGCAGCGGCGACGCTGCTTCCTTGAAGGACATCCCGACGGTGCGCTGCCCTCGTGGGTTAAGCTCTCCTCGTGCTCGGCTGACGCTAGCTTTTGAGCGACAGCCTGTCCCCGCATCACTTTCGGCTTCCAAACAGGACGAGCATGACACTCCGTCGACTAGGATCGTCATCGGCAGGCTGAAGGGCATGAGACCACAAGGTACGTTCTTCTTGCCTTCCCCCCGGCCCTTTCCTCAAAGAGAGGCTGACATACACCTCTGTCGGTAGACCTCGCTGCGATGGACGAGCTGCGCGGTGGACAAGTGCTCTCCAAGTCGCCCAAGTCGAAGCTCGTCCTTGTCGACTTTCGCACCGTCGAGGATGCGAAGCAAGCCGTCCTGGCTCTGCGACAACGCGTCGAGCGTGAGCAGGATGGACGGCTGTTGGCTGGCTTTGCCTCCGCGAGGATCAGTTCGCTCTTTCCCGTGGCAGCCTCAACGCCTTCTGCCGAAAAGCCTTCACCTACCGCACTCGCTCGACCTCGTCCTGATGGCGATGGAGCTGGGAAGCAGCCGGACACCTGTGCGTCCCACTTTCCGCTGAGCACATGGCTAAGCTCCCAGACCTGATACTTCGTTCATCCTGAAATCCCGCCCTCAGCTTCGACACATCCTCTCTTGGCTTCCTCGCCAGACGAACGAGTGCGGCGAACGCTGAAGCGTCCGAAGCTCCTCATCTTCCGCCTTCCGCTTGAGGACAAGTCCAACAGCGGTACGCCCTCCTCCTCGGCTCCCTGTTCCGTCTAATCCACCTCGCTCAAGTCTTCATCCCCCTTCGCAGTGCTCGCCGCAGCATGTGCGCGCTCCAAAGCGCTTCCTGTTGCCGTCCATCAAGATCCATCCTCAGACCAGCGCGACTACCGGCAGATCATCGCCCGCTTCCAGGATGAGAAGGCAGCCTACAGGGTCATGGCGCGGTTCAGAAGCGCTCTCGATACAGGGCGGCTGATCTCTGCATACCCTGGACCGCCGATCAAAGATCGCCGACAAGCAACATCGGGCGGCTTCAGCTGGCCGTTTACAGAGCTGAGGGTGCATGGGATCCCTCCTGATTTGTCTGCAGAAGGTCTGTCTTATCCGTCTGCGTCTTGACAGCTCTTGCGTCGACAAAGTTTAACCTTGACTTGTCCTCTCCCAGCGCTCCTCGAGACAGGCCAGGCGCACGGAGCGACCCGGATGGACATCCTTGGCGAGGGCAAACCCGGCGCGCACGCCTTCTTCCGGTTCGACAACGAGCAGGCTGCCCAGGCTGCCATCCTACCCTTCCTCCAGCTTGAAACGAGCGCAGGACCGTTGAGCGTTGAACTCTGGCAACCGCGGACGTTTCATCGGCGATGGAGCTAGCAAAGCACCATTGCTGTGTCGGCCAAGAACGACGGCGGTTCCCTTGACGCCCGAAGCGCCCGGCGGACCCACATCCTAGCGCAGGGCCCGGCCCCGGTCCTCGGTGAAGAACGCGATACTTGGAAACCACTGGGCGTTGAAACCATCATACTCACCCAGTACCTCCCTTTTCCCTCCTCAACCTGGTGCTCCCTGCGGTATCTGACGATTGCCTATCTGCTTTGCCAGGCTTTGCTTCGACCGTCGCATCATCCGCGCTGCGCCTTTCGGCCTGTCGCTGTTTCAACGCCCCATCAAGGGTGCTCGGGGGTGCACTGAAGTTTGACTGAGGGCATGATGGATGTCAAAGGGCGCCGACGAGACAGGCAGGGAGGATACGGAGGAAGGAGGCCGGCAGGCGCAAGATGCTGTACCGCGGGCCGAAGCCTGCCGTTACTCTTCAACCTGTTGTTTATGCCATGATCAACCAGTCTTCATGTACGTTGGCGCGGTTCCGAAAACTGAGTGCAGTGCGACGGTGGGAGTACGCCGATCGCGAAAGGCGCAGCGGAGTAAATCGCCTGCTGATCTCCTCGCCAGACAGCATCCTTATCCCTTTGCAGCGCCGACACCGGCTCAAGGTCGTCTTCGTCGTCGGTCATGTCGGCAGCCGCGATTTCTCGCCCTGTGGTTTCCCACCTTGCGCGGGCGCATCTGCGGCGGAGCGTCGGCCAGGTCGTCTCGCGCGCGCATCCAGCCCTCGCCTCCCCCAGGTTCAGCCTGCACGTCCCTCCCGCCGCCGTCCGCCCGTACAGCTCTCTCGCTGAGGCCTCCAGCTCGCCTCCTGGGGTCAAGGAGCAGGCCTCCGCTGCGACGCAGACTGGGCAGGCAGTCGATGAAGGCAGCTCAGTCGTGACCGGCAGCAGCGCACCCCGCCCGAAGGACGACCTGAAGGTAAGCTAACCCCCAGCGCGTCTTGCAACCAGCTTGCTCGACCGACGCTGACTTGCGGCCCAAAGGCTGTGCTCGCATCGTCGTCGGCTCTACCGACGTACGATGAGAGGCCACCTTCCACCCGGATCGTCGTCGGCAGGACGGGTGGCATTACTCGGCGAGGTGCGCTCCTCTCGCGCACTTTCGCCTAAGATTGAAGCTCAATGTCGGTGGAGGTCTCTCGTGGACAGCCCTAGCCAAGATGGACGAGCTGCGCGGCGGTATATTGGACAAGGGCAAGAAAAAGCCCAACTTCGTGTTTGTCAAGTTCCGCACCATCGAAGACGCACAGCGAGCCGTCCTTGCCCTTCGCCAGCGTCTCGAGCGCGCTCAGGACGGACGGTTGCTGGCTAATTTCGTTTTGCCGGAGCCGACTCATGAAGAAGCGCAACGGGCGCAGCAGCCGGATCCCAGGCTTCTCATCCTCCACCTTCCGCCAGAGGACAAGTCTAACAGCGGTACGTTCTCCACCATCGTCTTGCTTAATTCTTCTCTGCTCTGACTCTCGGACCTCTTTTCAGTGCTTGCCGCCGCTTGCGCGCGCGCTGGAGCGCTCCCTCTCGCCGTTTACCAGCCGCCGTCCAAGAAAATTGCCCATACCTGTACGGCCTTGAACGATCGGCGAACCTGTGTCCGCTTCGAGGACGAAAAGACGGCGGAGCGTGTTCACCAGGAGATCCTGAAGGATCATAAGGCGGGACGTGTAATTGATTGTAGGTACGGTGTCACCAAGCACAATCAGTCGGCGTCGGCGGGCGACTCCAACGAAGAGGCGACGCAACTGTCGATCCGCAACTATCCTCCTAATGAGCTGTCTGCGGAAGGTTTGTCGCTTGCTTGACGTCTAATCTACTGGTCCCCGATCGGTGAAGACCTGACCCTAGGATATGCCTCTCTCAGCACTCCTCCGGCTGGGCGCGGCGCACGGCGCGGTGCGGATAGTACTCACCAACGAGGGCGAGCCCACCGCGCATACCTACCTGCACTTCCAGACCGAGCAAGCTGCTCGGTCCGCCATCTTGCCCTTCCTTCAGCTCGAGACAAGTGCAGGGCCGCTGGACGTTGAGCTCCGGCGTACGCCGTGGCTGGTACCACAATGGCGCTCGCGCCGGCGGGAAGACCTCTGTGCATCGGCCGAGAACGACGCTGGTCCTTCCGACGCGAGAGATGCTGAACGCATCACCAGTCCGGCGCAAGGCTCCGCCCTCGGCAGAGGCTGTGATGCTTGAGCTCCCAAAGTCTGTCCTATCTCACCCTCCCAGTACGTCCCCTCTCCCTCCCGAGCATGCGGCTTCCCGACAGGATCCGACGATCGACTTTCTGCCTTGCCAGACCTGCTCGACTACGCCGGGCGACCGCCTCACTTGCGCCAACCGCCTCTTGCCCCGCACGGCATAAGCGCGCCGTCACGGACGCCCAGTCTCGACTTGGTCTACGGCTTGCTCGTCATCGCAGGGCTGCGGGGGAAAGAGGGGGGGGGGGGGGAGAGCAAAGCGCGCGGCGTCGGCAGCGCAACTCGCTGGACCCCGCCGGCTGTCAACAGCTCAGCTGCACCCCGAGCGCACGCTCGTCACTCTGTCGTGTATGCGCGTCCGATCGCGGACCATGCCCATGATCCGTGCCACTCTCGCGCGAGCACGAGCTGAGTCTTGAGCGGCGTGCGACCGACGCGAGCACGCTGTGACTTGGGGGAACGGCCCATGAGCATCCCTCACAGCGCCTTCTTTCCCTGGCCGTCCGCACCTCCTCCGACCTTCACGAGCGCCTCGACCGCCGTCGCCCCGGCGCTCCACGCCCCACCCGCGATGTAGCCCGCCGTCGCGCCGAGCACAGGCGGGATGGGCCAGGCCTGCCAGGGCCGGTCCCAGTCGAGCGCGAGGGGAAGGGCGCCGAGCCAGGCACCCGCGAGAGCGCCGATGGTCGGGAGCACAAGGGCGCGCTCGTACGGCGTCTTCAAGCTGTCGGGCGAGCGCAAACAGATCCCTCAGCCGTCCGCTCGAGTCCCTGCAGAGATGGCGAGGACGAGGGAAAGAGGAGGACGCACTCTCGCTCGACAAACAGCCGGATCCAAACCCACCTGCTCGCGCCCTTCTCCTGTCCCTCCCCCATCAGATCCGGCGCGCCCAGCACGGCGACGGGTGCGTACACGCCGAGGATCGCGAGGTACAGCGCGAGCAAGGCCGTCGCGGGCTGCGCGAGGAGCGCGCGCGCGGACGGGCCCGGCGTGGGCGCGCCGAGGGCGATGAGGAGGACGTAGAGGACTGGCGTGCTGAGGAGGGTGCAGAGGAGGGCGTCCTTGATCGACTGCGAGAGACCGGGCAACGCAAGGCGGTCAGTTCAAAGCGACGAAGGGCTGACGACGACTCGGTCGAAAAGTCGGGAGCAGGGCGACGCCAGTGTCCTGCTCGACGGGCCGTCAAGGCGAACGCACCTTGAGCTTCCTGCCGCTGGCCTCGGTCTTGCGCTTGACCTTGTCCTCCTCGCTCTCCTCCTTGCCCGCCTGCGACCGCTCCCAGTCGTCTCGCTGCTGCACCATCTTCCCGAGCTCGCCCGCCCACCAGACTGCGACGACACCGGCGCCGACGCAGGCCCACAGAGCGAACGCGAGCGGGTCGCGCGAGAGCGCGGCGACCCAGGCCCACTCTGGCCTGTCGAGCGAGGTCTTGATGCGCGGCGTCGACAGCGCGAACGGCAGCTCCGACCGCGGGAGGGCGATCACAGCGAAGCCGAGCAGGACCGCCTGCAGCCCGAGCAGCGAGACGTAGCGCGCGAGCGGGAAGTCGGCCGTGAAGGACGCGGCCGAGCGCGGTGTCTTGAACGACCTGGGTGCGGTCGGCTTGGCGAAGCGCTTTGCGAGGCCGGCCATCGTCGGCGAGGGGAGCAAGGCGGCGGGTCGGAGTGACGGTCGGAGGCGCGCGCCGTCTTACAGACTCTCCCCCCTGACCTTGTTGTTATCGCCATCCTCCTTACCCTTCCCCACGTCGCCCGAGATGGACTACGACCCGTTCGAGATCCACATGCAGCTGCTCGCCCTGCTCCGGCGGCTGTCGGCCTCGCACCAGTCGATCGACAACGTCGTCGCCTACCTCGTCCGCTACCGCGACCGGTGCGCCGACGACCTGTGGGAGTGCGTCTCGGACGAGTGCCAGAAGGTGCGCCTCTGCCTTCTGAGCTTGCCGAGGCCTCCGGAAGCCCTGACGTCCAACGCGCTGCTTGCTGCTGTCCGGCTGCAGGGCTCGCTCAACACGCGCATCAACATCCTCTATCTGCTCGACTCGCTCCTGACGACGCTGCTCGACCTCCCGCCTCCACCGGCGACGAGCGCAGGCGCGCCGGCCGAGAGCTACCCCGAATGGGCTGCGCGCGATCTGCTCAAGATCACGAGCTGGGTCGTGCCGGCCGAGAAGGAGGGGCTGCTGAACCTGCTCAGCGCCAGGCAGGTGCGTCGCCTTGGATCGCCTCGCTCACTCGGCCGTCCTGATCGTTCACTGCGTGCAGATCCTCGAGAGCTGGAAGATGAAGCGCCTGCTGCCGCTCGACGTGCTCACCGAAGCGCTGCAGATGCTCGACTCCCGGCGCGCGCTGTGCGTGCCCTTCCCCCTTCTGAACGCCTTGCTCGACCCGCCCACTGACCTTCTGTGGCTTCCAGCGCGCACACTCACACGTCCGGCAGCAGCAGCAGCACCCCCTCATCCGGCGCTACCTCCTCCAAGCGGCGCAGGAAGTCCGAGGGCTTCTCAACGGCCGACACGTTGCGCCGGATGGACGAGGACCGCGAGCGGCACAAGCGCGTGCGCGAGCGCCTGTGGGTCCTCCCCCTGCCTGCCGCCGCGAGCACGGCGATGCCTGCCGGCGCGGCATCTGCGGCGGCGGGGCGGAGGCTCGCGAGCGCGCTGCCACCAAGCTCGGGCACGGGCGCGCTCGGCGGGGAGAGTGCAGCGGGGGTCGCAGCGTCGCTCGCTACCACCCCTCAGTCGCCGTTCACCCCGTCCCCCGCGTCGGGCCCTCACGTCCCCTCGTCCACCACCTCCTCCGGCGCGCCCGCGGCAGGCGCCACCCGCGGCGGGCTCGAGCGCGCGATCGACCGCGAGTTCGAGGCCGGGTGGGACGAGCTCGCAGCAGGGGGGAGGAGCGGGTGGGACGCGCTGGATCGGGAGGAGGTGGAGGCGCAGAACAGGCTATGCTTCCCGAGGAGGACGCCGTTGGCCGGCGGGCCGTGAGGAGCGGTGGATCGGGGACGGTCCTGCCTGCCGAGGCAGCATATGGGCAAAAGCCTGGCGCATGATGAGCTCTTCACAACGAGGACAAGGGTACGTCTCTGTTGCCCTGGTTCCTTCCTGACGAACTGCACTGATCAGCAGACACGTCCTCTCTCTTCGCCGCACAGGCGCAAAGCCTCGCTCGCCGTCCCAGCTGTATCAGCGGATCGCGGAGCTCCTGCTAGCCATGAACGAGAAACGTCACCGCCCGCCGCCGTCTGCCGGTCTCCCAGCGACCGACCCATTCAACTCTACAAGCACGCATGCGGCAACGCTCCGTACGCAGCGCGTCAGGGCTGCGCTGCCTCGCAGGCCGTTGGCGATCACCCGGTGTACGATGCTGCCCACCCACTTTCATATGCTTGTCCCGGCTCCTGCAAGGGGCGTACCGTGTAGAGTGCTGACACGTTCAAAGATGACTGGGAGCTTGCTGATCACGGTCTCTCGCTCTTTTCCGACAGCAGGCTTGTTGCTAACTTGCCCGACCGTGCGGCCACTGACATGATGACTCCTCCTCACCTCTCCTTGCGCGTCTCAATGCTCCGCCAGCGATCTCGTCGCAGCACCTGGCCGCAGGCGCAGTGCGAGCACAGAGCCGGTTGGCCATCTCGCGCGGCCGTTCGCCGCCCCCCCCCCCCCCCCCCCCCCCTTCCCCTCCCTCGCTGCGTTCATCCATCGCTCGCCGTCCAGCCTGACCCCCGCCACCGCTCGCCGCTTCTCTCCTGGGCTGTGCACGACTCGGTCCTGCCCACCCTCCGCCTTCGGGACGCGTCGCGCGATGCTTGCTGCGGACGGGGCGAAGGGCGAAGCAACGGGGCCTGGACCGCGAGGTGCATGATTGGAGCGGGCGCGGAGGGCCCGGGTGCGCGAGCGAACGGTCGGGGGGAGGGTGCACACCAGGGTGGACGTTCGCCAGAGGTCGAGGAGCAGGTGGTGATGCGAGCCCGGCCCATCCACTGCGTCTGCAGCGCAGCTGACAGAAGGAGAACGTCTGGTCGAACGCTGCAAAAGGCCGCCGGGGGGGGGGGGACGAGCAAGTGCACAGCGGGCCGATGCGTCGTCGGGGGCGCAGGCGACGGCTATAGAGGCCGAGCTGCGGACCCGGAGAAAACTGCGCCGATCGTCCGTTCAAGGCGCGGGCGGGCCGCCTGTGTCGCTCGCGCTGGCGCTGCTGCCGGAGGGGAGGGGGGGGGGGACCAGGCGCATGAGCGCATGAGCTGCTGCGGCTGCTGCGACCGTGGCCGAGGAGGGACAGCGCTGGCCGGGTCGAGGATGGGTTGGAAGGGGTCGACGGCCGTCGGAGAGCCCAGGCGCCAGGGGTGGGTCGACGAGTGCGAATCGGCCGGCGCACGAGGCGCGTCGCCGGAGTCGTCCAGACGGAGGAACAGTCCTCCCCGGCGGCCCCATCCTCCCCTTCCCCTCCAGCCCATCCGTCCTTGTCAGCCGCCCCTTCCGTTCCTCCCACGGCCGCCTTCTGCTCGCACCCCTCTCCGCCCTGGATCGCTCGCTTCCTCTCTGGCTCTCGCTCTTTCGGACCGGACAAAGCGAGTTTCGCCGCTCCTGCTCCTCCACCGCCGCCCCGCATGCCGAGTGCTCCCCCATCGCCATCGTCCTCCTCGTCCTCGTCTGCTTCGCCACGGATGCCGCCACCCGACGCCTGGTACGGGCACGAGGACACGAGCCGGACGGCTGCCAACTACGTGCGTCCGCTTCCCTTCCCTTCGATCTCACTCTCGCTCCTTCCCTCCGAGCCCAGCCGCCCCCTCTTGGCAGCCAACCAGCTGTCTTGCCATGCAACGGAGGAAGAAACTGACCCGTCCCTTGATCCCTTTGCCCACCCCCCCATCCTGTCTGGTCGCTCTCTTGTACGCGCGTCTTTCGCGTCGGTCGATCCGCCGGTCTCACTCCCGATTGTCACCCGCTTGCTACGCCTGGTGCTGTTCCTGGCCGGCTTCTTCCTACCCGACCAACCACACGCACCTCCTGTGTCACTCGCTTCCCCCAACAACAACACCAACCGTTCGACTCCCATCTCTCTTCCTCCCACGCCTTCCTCCCACGCCTTCCTCCCACGCCTTCCCCTCATCGCAGATCACGGCCCTCTTCAAGTGTCCGAACCTCTCCGCCCCTCTACCCGCGTCGGCCCAGCAGCCCCATACCGCACGCGTGCCGCTGGCCAACTTCGTCGCGTACAGCCTGCACAGGACCAAGCTTCCGCCGCAGGTGACGACCGCCGCGCTCGTGATCCTCACAAGGCTCAAGCGGCGGTACCCCTCTGCCAGGGGGAGCTCGGGGCACAGGCTGTTTCTGAGCGCGTTCATGATGGCGTCCAAGGTCGTGCGTCATCTTGCCTGCCTTCCCCTCGTCTTCAACGACCGAGTGCTGACCAGCCCGGCGAGCGTGTCTAGATCTGCGACGACACGTACTCGAACGCGTCGTGGAAGATTGTCGGCCAGCACCTGTTCCCGCTCAAGGAGCTCAACCAGATGGAGCGCGAGATGTGCGGCTACCTCGAATGGGACGTGAACGTCGACGGGCCCGAGATCGTCGAGCTTGACGTGCGTCCCCCCCCCCCCCTTCCTCCCCTTTATCCTTTGCCTTCACCGGCCGTGGTCGATGACAAGCCGCTGACGAGATGTGTTTTCGCTCAAAGGCTCTGCTTCAACGCGAGTACTCGCCGAAGGCGCTCGCTCTGGCCGCGTCCCCATCAGCACCTCCCGTGGCGCCCTTCACCTTCACCGTCCCCTCGTCGCCGTTACCTGCTCCTGCTGCTGCTGCGGCTGCTGCTGCTGCTTCTGCTGCTCCTGCGCCGGCGACCGCTGCGCCTGCACCGTCGCTCGCCCAGGCGCAGGCCGCGTACCCTTCGCCACCTTCCTCGCCTTACGCCCTCCCCTCCTCCGGCGCGCAGCCTATCCCCAGCCCCAGCATCAGCACCGCGCACGCAATTCCGCACGTCGTCGTCAACATGCACAGCACGCCCTCGCCCCTCGCCTCGTCGTTCCACTCGGGCCTGTCGGCCAGCCCCGCCGCGTCAGACGGGGCGTGCACCACGCCCCCTCCCCTCGCGGGCGCGCTCGTCGGCTCCGTCGCGATCCACCGCGACGAGGACGGCGCGGGTGCAGGCGCGGTTGGGGCTGGTGAGATGGCGGCGCCTTATTCGTTTGCGCCGGCGGCGGGCGGGAAGGAGACCCGGTCGCCGCAGCTCAGGGTTGCTTCCGTGCGCTCGTGACCTCTTCCCTCCCATGGGACAGCCACCATCTTCTCTTACCCCAACCATCTCTCCCTTTCATCCCGCTCTCTCTCTGTTTCTCTCCCCCACCGTCGCTGCTCGCCGTCCATGCATCCTTCACGCTCGTCGTTTCACCTCGTTTTGCATCTCCCCTGCTCGCCCTTGTATCTCCCGCCGCCTCTTGGCCACTTAACTCGTCCCTTTCCCCCCCGTCCCTGAACTCTTCGCCCTTCGCCGCCCCCCCTCACGCAACTCTCCTCATGTACACGCATACCGTTACGCTTCTTGATCTAAACCACCAAACTTCGTTTTCGACCCCCGCTCTACGATGAACCCGGCAGAACTCGGCATGGCCAGCAACGCAAGTCGACGAGTGCGACTTGCTCCGAGCGCAAAGGGTCACTTCACTACTCCTTAACATGCTGTCTGGAGCGAGCGAGTGGACGCGAACGCGCCCCGGCGCTTACGAACGATCACCCTTCTGCGGGCCGCACCTAGCGCGCCGGCGTACCGGTGCTTCAACCCCTGCTGAGGTCCGCGCGCGCGTTCGCGCCGGCGCCGGGAGCTGCAAAACACAGAGCGCACGGAAAGGGCGGACAGGAGATCAAGGCGCTGCAGGACAGCTCGGCGCTGCTGGCCGCGCGCAGCCGGAGTTCGGCGCGTGCGTGCTGGCGCCAGGATGTACTGCCTGCACTTGCCGCATCAACCCTGGTTAATTGCGGCTTGGATGGTACGGATGCGAAGCGGATAGCCGAGCGCATGATCCTCTCTGAGAGGCGGCAGAGCAGGGGACGAGCAGCGCGCGCTAGCGGCCCGACAAGGTGCGCTGCGGCCGGCCGACTCGTGGCTCGTCAGCGGAGCGCCAGCAGCGAGACGGCATCCACCCGCCCTCCCCAAACCACCCAGACCAAGAGCCTGCCGAGCAGGTCCTCAACCCCAGATGTGAGTTCAGCGCGGCAGCAGCCTCTGATGCAGCCGTTCTTCGAGAGCTGTGGGCCTGGCAGAGGTTGCCCTGCGTCGCTCGTGCCGTCCGCTGGACCTCGACGTGCTGACCAACTGCTCGTCGACCACGCTTGAGCAGACTCCATCCTCGCTCGCAAATCCACCCTATCTTTATAGACAGCCTATCCTCAGTCCGACACAGCAGCGACGATAGAGCGCCCCGTCACTCAGTCCAGCGCCCTCTTCCTTTTCCGCCATGTCGACCGCAGCAGCCCCACCACCACCTCCCGCGCCTGAACAGGTCGCACCAGCAGAGACGCCCATCACGCGCCGACTGGCCAACGTCCGCCAGATCCTGCTCATCCTCTCGGGCAAGGGCGGCGTCGGCAAGTCGTCGACGACGGTCCAGCTCGCGCTCTCGCTCTACGGTCAGGGCTTCAAGGTCGGCGTGCTCGACACGGACCTAACGGGCCCTTCGATCCCGCGCATGCTCGGCCTGGACGGGCAGGGCGTTCACCAGTCGACGGACGGCTGGGTGCCTGTCTACGCAGACGGCGCGGGCCAGCGACTGGCGGTGATGAGCGTCGCGTTCCTGCTCAAGAGCAGCAAGGACAGCGTCGTCTGGCGCGGGCCGAAGAAGGAGGGCATGATCAAGCAGTTCCTCGGCGACGTCCGCTGGGGCGAGCTCGACTTCTTGCTCATCGATACTCCGCCAGGTACGTCTTCTTCCGGAGCTGGTGTCTTGCTGCGCTGAATTCCGACGCTTCACCGTCGCTCAGGGACGTCGGACGAGCACCTGTCGCTCCTGACGCACCTGCACCCGATTGCGTCGCGCCTGTCGTCGGTGATGGTGACGACACCGCAAGCCGTCTCGCTCCTCGACACGTCCAAGTCGCTCTCGTTCACCAAGCAGGTGTCTTTGCCGGTGCTCGGGATGATCGAAAACATGGCGGGCTACAAGTGCCCGTGCTGCAACGAGATCACGTACCTCTTTGGCCAAGGCGGCGGCGAGGAGATGGCCCGGCGCGAAGGCCTGCCGTTCATCGGCCGCGTGCCCGTAGAGGCGGAGCTCGTATCGCTGCTCGACAGCACGGCGCGCGCGGTCGAGGACGGCGGCGTGGGCCATGTCGGGCCGCCGACACCGGGCGGGGTTGTCGATGGTCACCGGCAGAGGGAGTTCGACCTGCTCGAGCGGTACCGGAGGACACTCAGCAGCACGATCTTCGACGGCATTGCAGGCAACGTCGTCAAGCTGCTGAAGGGGGAGACCAACGTCGTCCCTGCGGGTATCGCCCCGTCGTCCGCGCAGCCAACGGCGGTCGAGCCTGCACCTTCGCCGGCGCCGCAGCCCTAGACGCATGATCTTGTCATGTCCACCCTGTTTACGCGGCTGTGCGAGTCTCCTCTTGGGCCAGGGCATCGTCCATCAAGGTGCTTGCGAGTGCGTACAGGGCGTCGTCATCCGCGACCAGCTGCCAACTTCGGCTTCCTCGCGTGCGCGCCCTGCGTCGATTGCCCGTGGCCTCCATCGTCCTCCTTCAGACAAGCGAGAGCTGCCAACCGAACAGCAACTAAGAGCGGGAGGATGCCCACCCAGCAATCGTCTCCAACGTCGCCTTCGCCGGCCGCAGGCAGCGCATCAACGCTCCGCCAGCGCCAGTCGAAGGAGCCTAAGGCCAACAAGGCGGACACGAAGCTGCACGTCCAGCTCGAGCCTCAAGGCCAGGGCCACTATCGCGTGCATGCACCCGTGAGTGCTGTCGCGTTGCTCAGACTACGCTGCATGGGACTGATGCTGAGGTCTTTGTCGCGGCTCAGGGCACGCCGCTGAACGAGCTCGACCTGGCGAACACGCTCCTCCCGCACCTCTCTCATCCTCCGTCGGCCTCGTCCACAACCGAGCGCTGGTTCGCCAAGCGCAAGGTCATCTTCCCGCTCGGCCTGCTGCTCGGCTCCCTCTTTGCCTACTTCCTGCTCGTGCCCCTCGACCCGGACGCGTTCGACGCGTACTCGCACCGGCTGAGCACGCTCGTCGACGACGTCAAGACGCAGGTCGGCGGCCTCCCGTCTTTCCCCGAGCTCCAGAACCTCTCCGGCCTCCCGTCGCAGGTGTGGAAGGACCTCGCGGGCCTCGTGGATGCGGACTCGTACTCGTGGATGAAGAATCGCGACTTTGAGGTCGGCTCGGCGCTCGCTGCGGAGGGGCTCGAGGCGGAGTTCCCCGTCGTGCGTCTACTCCCTCACCTCTCGCTGCGATACCATCGCTGACGATCGTGAGATGTACTCGACTGCAGATCCTCGTGCCGGGCATCATCTCGACCGGGCTCGAGAGCTGGGGTACCAAGCCCGCGCAGCGCCCCTGGTTCAGGAAGCGGCTGTGGGGCTCGACGAGCATGATCCAGGCCGTGCTGAGCGACAAGAAGGAGTGGATGCGCGCGCTCAGCCTCGACGAGGTGACCGGGCTGGACAGGGAGGGGTACAAGGTCCGCGCGGCGCAGGGGTTCGATGCAGCTAGCCAGTTCATCCAGGTGCGTCCTTCAGTTCCACCGCTCGCCTTGCAAACTGATACTGATCGCGGGGTCGCCTTGAGCCCAGGGTTACTGGGTGTGGTGCGTCCCATTGTACGTGTCTTGTGTGCCAGTAACGCGACTGACCGCGATCCTTGCCGCTCGCAGGGCCAAAATCATCGAGAACCTCTCGCCGCTCAACTACGACGTCAACAACCTCTCGCTCGAGGCGTACGACTGGCGCCTGTCGTACTACAACCTCGAGGTCCGCGACGCTTACTTTTCGCGCCTCAAAAGCAAGATCGAGATTTACATGCAGGTCACGGGAAAGAAGACGGTGCTTGTCGGTCATAGTATGGGCGGGACCATCATCCTCGTGCGTTTCAGACCTTTCTCCGAAGCCGGTCTACGAGCGCAAGTCCTGATCTCTGACTTCCATCTCTGTGCTCGCAGTACTTGTGCGTCCGATCCGCGTCCAACTCTTCTCGGTGATCAGCGCTGACAGTTCTCGCGCGCGTTGCAGCCTCAAATGGGTCGAGGCCGAGGGTGAGAACTACGGCAACGGTGGACCCAACTGGGTCGACGAGCACGTCGAGGCATTCGTCAACATCGCCGGTCCCATGCTCGGCGTCGCAAAGTGCGTCTCCCTCGTTGCCCTCTTCTGACCCCGAACCCCTGCGAGCAAAGGCTGACCAGACCGGACTCGTGCGGCAGGGCCATGTCAGCCTTCCTATCGGGCGAGATGAAGGATACGGTCGAGATCAACCCGATGGCGAGTTACCTGCTCGAAAAGATGTTCAGCCGCAAGGAGCGCGCCGACTTGTTCCGCGGCTGGGCGGGCAGCGCGAGCATGTGGCTCAAGGTGCGTCGCCTTCAAGCTCGTCCATCCTCAAAACGCGTGACTGACCTCGATCTCTGACTCCTTGTGCGTGATAGGGAGGCAACGCCATCTGGGGCGACCTCGATTCGGCCCCGGACGACCCGCCGAACGCGACCGACACGCACGGCCGGTTCCTGTCGTTCCGCGACGAGCGCACCTCGGCGAGCGAGCAGGACCTTAACCGGCACACCGTCTCACCCAACCTGACGCAGAGCGACAGCAACGTCTTCATCCTCCAGAACACGCCGATGACGTTCCAGGTGCGTCATGTGCGTTTGTCTCGCACTTCAGCTTGGGCTTATTGTGCATCCCCGATACAGAAAATGGTCGGTACGAACTACTCGATGGGCTATGAGGTCGACCCGGTCAAGCTGAAGGAGAACAACCAGGTGCGTCGGCCTATGACACGAGCTACCCAATCTCCTTTGGCTGACTTTTCTGCCTCCTTCATGGCTGCAGGACCACACCAAGTGGACCAACCCGCTCGAGGTTGAGCTCCCGCGGGCGCCCAACATGCGCATCTACTGCCTGTATGGTCACGGCAAGGAGACCGAACGGTCGTATTGGTACGTCAAGGGCCAGTTTCAGACGAGCGGGATGAACTCGGAGGGCAACGCGATGCCGGTGCGTCCAATGCCTTGTTCGTTGCTTGCGTACAAATACTAACGCTCCGTTTGATGCAACCTTTCTTCTGCTGCAGCTGGACACGCCGCAGGACGAGCACGACACGAACGGCACGTCGACGCCGAATCCGCTCAACTTCCCGCTCGACCGCGACCTCTGGATCGACAACGCCGTCACCGTACCTTCTGCTTTGCCCGCCGTCCGCAGCGGCGTCAAATTCGGCGAAGGGGACGGGACCGTCCCTCTCCTGTCGCTCGGGGCGATGTGCGTCGAGGGCTGGAAGAGGAAGGAGTGGAACCCGGCGGGGATCAAGGTCGTCACGCGCGAGCAGGCACATCAGCCTGAGGCACTCGACCTGCGCGGTGGGCCTGCGACGGGCGAGCACGTCGACCTCCTCGGCTCGGTGGCGGTGTGCGTCCCGTGTCTGCCTTCGGTCGGTGAGACTCCCGAGACTGACCGGTTCATTCGTCTCTTCGCAGGAACGACGCCGTCGGCCGCATCGCCGCCGGCAAGGGCCACGAGCTCGAGGACGTCTTCGTCTCCGACATCCGCAAGTACGTTGCGAAGATGAAGTGGCCGGACCGCCAGGAGGCCGAGGAGGAGGAGGCGAAGGGGAAGGGGAGACGCTTCTGGGGTTGAGCACTGCTAGACTTGTTTCAATGGACCGAGGGATCTGATGCCTCATATACATCTATGGTAGCGAAGGGATCTGCGCCGAGCTGTCTTGATAGGCGGGGCAAGTGCTCTGTGGCAGGACGACGACGAACTCCGCGCAGGGACTTTGCTCGAAGCTGTACGCGCCCTGCTGCGAACCCCTACCGTACACCTTGCTCCTTGTCCGCAGCTCATCGTCCATCAGCCTCATCGGCAGAATGGCGGCCCTCGCTTCCACCTCGCCGCTCGCGCTCCTCTGCAGGTCGTGCGGTCCGTCCAGCGCGGCAGCTCGCCCGAGGACGCCCTTCGGCTTCCTCTCGATTCGAAGCGCCTCGTCTTCCAAGCCTGGCAAGCGCGGTCGCTTCATGGCGGCCCTGGCCACCGCTCGCAAGGAAGGGGCTGCGGCGAAGCCGCTCATTCGGTCCAAGGGCAGGCTCGGCGTGTCGGAAGCGTACCTCAGGGACCTTGAGCAGCTCGGCCTCTCCGATCCCGCGACGACGTCCTCTTCCTCCTCTTCCTCCTCTTCCTCCTCTTCCTCCTCTTCCTTCTCTTCCTCCTCTTCCTCTAGCAACAACAAGAACAAGCACCGCAAGCCCCAGTTGTCCGACAAGGGCAAGGAGCGCCATGTGCCTGCCAAGAAGCGCATGCTCGCGGCCGAGAAGCTCGAGAGGCACCTGTTCCTCAAGGAGCGCAAGGAGGCCGAACGCGACCGGCGGCTCAAGCAGCTCGAGGAGAACGAGACCGCGCGCAAGCGTAACCGGTGGGCGTGGGAGTGGTTCTGCGAGGGCAGGGAGCTCGAGGATATCGGAGAGCAAATCTCGTGCGTCCAAAGAAAGGCTCTTCCGCTTGGTCTCTGCGCGACGCTGACTCTTGCGTTCTGAACTCGCAGGTTGCTCCCCAAGTACGCCAAGGAGGAGCCCTATCCCGCACGTATGGTCACCGAGTGGATCCTGACGCACCTCCGACAGACGCCCGCGTCCAAGAAGCTGGTCGACGCGATCCCTGCAGACCAGTCACAGGCGCCTGTGCCGCCTGCGCACTCGCTGCACCTGCTCACGCCTGAGTCGTGGGCCCGCCTGAGCGCGCCGCACCCTTACTGGTCCAAGAAGTCGTACGAAGAGTCGCTTGGCGCTGCGCTGGAGAACGAGGATCACGTCGAGCAGGGCGTGTGGGACCTGCTGTACGCTCGCGGCTGGCGGGGCGAGGGGATGGGCAACGTGGACGCCGATGGCGCGCCGCTGGTCCCGCACAACCGCCATAGCATCCCAGTCGAGCCTGCGGTCCTCGCGCAGTTTCTCAAGGCCGAGGAGATCCGCGCTGCAGCGAACACCTTGGCCCCCGGCCGGCCGATGCCCGTGCAGCGCCCGCCACTGCCTGAGTCGGCGCGCATCGCCCTTGCGCTCGAGCGGCTCAAGCTGAAGAGGGCGAGGAACCTGCCGGAACCCCTGAGGAAGCTCGTCGGCAGCAGGTCGGCGCAGGATCCGGGCTCGTCGCGTCGAACGTCCTCGGCTTCAGCGAATCCATGACGACTTTCCGCTCACGATCGCAGAGGCGGCGTCGACATGCGCGAAGGCGCAGCCGAGACAACAGTCCTCGACGACAGCAAACGTCCATGCCTCTGGATTTGCTTCACGGCCAGTCGATTATCAAGACCAAGCTGACGCCAGGCGACTAGGCCCGCTCTCGATTGCGGCCCCTGCTGATAGTTAGGGCAGTGGGCTGCCGGCTTGCTGGTACTGAAGGGTAGCAGCGCGTTGCTTCAGCTGCCGCGCCCTGCTCACCGCTGGAAGCTGCTTTCTTTACTTCTCCTCGCCAGGCCTTCCTCAACCTTGCCGCAGCATATCCGTCTCGGCGTTCACAGGCAAGCCGGACGCAGACCCAACTATCATACTCTCCAGTCAGGCGGTCCGGATTCTCACGTTTCACCACTCAGTCCTCACCCCTGACCACCCTCCACTCGATGAACGCAACGTCAGCCGGTAAATATCTCGCACACTCTTCCGGCGAAGGACACGAAGGCTACCGACATGTTTGCTATGCGCGCAGTGTGAAGAGTGCGAGAAGGCGTCGCTTCGAGCGTCAACGTACAGCAGCTCCCCGTCGTCGCCTTCGCCCATCGAGGGAGCGTCCTGTCCCGCCACCACCCTTGTACCATTAGACACTGTATCGCTGCATGCTATCTACCGACCGAGAAACGAGAGCGTCGAACCCCGGCGCTAGATTGTCCGCCGTCAATTCTGACCCCTCATACGCACCCAGGAACGGTCTTGATCGGTATCGTTGCATGCGAGATCACGCGCAAGCCATGGGCGATAGAGGTCGGCATGTGTGCCTCAGGCTGGATCGCTGCGGATCCCGCTCAGATCCGCTTTTCGAGCGCTGCTGCCTGCCTGACCTACCTCCGCTGCTTCCACCATACACCCTTCTGCCTCTCCATCAAGCATGTCTTTCTTTCGCTCGGCCGTCCCTGCCGTCTCGCGGGCGCTCGGCTCCCGCTTCGCCACCGCCCCGCTGACTGCCGCCCTCGTGCGTTCGGCCGCCATCGCCCACCCGTCCGCCTTCGCTCGCGCCGTCCCGTCCGCCGTCGCTGGCATCCGCTTCTACAGCGACAACGCAGGCCGCTTCAGCAGCAGCGGCGAGGTGCGCGAATTCGAGCCTTCCAACCGCCTGTTCGTCGCCAACCTGCCCCAGGGGACGACCTCCGAGAGTGAGCAGTCTTCACAGCCGTCAGAGCCGCTGCACGGGCGCTGACGCCCCCCGTGCACCTCGTCCGCCTTTGCCTCTTGCCTCATCTGGTCCGTCGCTTGCTGCTGCTTGGATGACGACTGTTTCTAGACCTGGTTGAGATCTTCGCCGACCTCGGCGCAACCGATGCTGTTGTGCCCATAAGCTTCAACAACGGCCAGCCGCGGCACTTTGGCTTTGTCACCTTCGCCTCGACGGAGGCTGCGACCGAGGCGCTGAACAATATCCCCTCGGTCGGCGAGCCCGCCCTCGTCGCCAGTTATGCCGGGCCGCAGTTGTCGCAGGAGAAGCTCGACGCCCGGCGCGAAGAGCGCCGCGCGCGCGACTACCCGCCCTCGCGCGACCTCTACCTCCGCATCGGGAACGTCGGCACCGGCGAGATCGAGGCCGCCATCAACGAGGTCGTTGGCGACAGGCCGTACCGCCTCACACGCGGCTACGACCGCGACTCGGGAGAGCTTCATACGTTTGCCTTCATCAGGACCTCGAACGTCGAGGAGGCGACCGAGATCTTGCAGCTGCTTCAGGAGGCCCAGCTCGAGTTCAACGGCCGCAAGCTCGTGGTCGACTTCCCTCGATCGCGCGAGGCTCGTGAGCGTCGGCGAACCAGCTCTGGGTTCGGGCGGGACTGAGCGGGTGAGTCTGTTCTCTTTCTCAAGCGCTCGGGAGCTTCTGCTGACGCTTGCCGTGACCACTGCCTCACAGCGTCGCTGGTGCTGAATATCATATGCATGCAGTGGCTTTGCAGAAAAAGCCTTTGCAACTTTAGCAGGGGTAAGATACATAGGTAGAGCTACAACGGGATGAAGATGGGTTGCGAGAGGGCGAGGGCGGTACAAATCGGGAAACGGGGCAGAGGTGCGGGTAGAACGAGCGCGCATGGGGCTGGTACTCTAGCGCAGGAGCCTGTCCTGCATCTCCTGGCTCACAGCCGCCATCGACGCCGCCAGCAGCCGTTGGACCTGCACCAGATCCGCGTTGCTCGCGGAGCGCAGGTCGCCCAGTGCCGGCGCGACGGCCTGGACGAGCGCGAGCAGCGGCGCTCCTGCGACCGGTGGCGACGGCGGGGGAGGGGGAGGGGGTTGGACTTCCGAAAGGGGGTGCGGCGGGGCGGCGGTCGAGGCGGAGGAGCTGAAGGTGCGAAGTCGGTGTGCGAGAGGCGAGGGCTGGGCGGACAGGTCCTCTGCAGGGGCGGCAGGTGCATCAGTGCGTAGATGGGCCACAAGCAGGCAAACCTGCGCTCGACGTACCGCTCGGCGTCTCCGGCTCCGGGGCGGGCGCCGCACCCGGCGGCATCCTGGCGGAGGGCGGATCAACCTCAGTGACCGAGGACGTCTGCGCGTTCTCTTCGTCATCCGAGTCGATCATCTCGGCTGAGATGAGCGGCCCGCGGCCGTTCCCGGGGTCGGTGAGCGAGACGCTCGTGTCAGGTCGCGGCAGCTCGTTTTGCAGTCGGCCTGGTTGCGGGTGCGGGCGGTCAGCCTCAGCGCGGATAGCAGGTTAGGAGCGAGCGCGCTGAACACACGACGCTCGACCTGGCGATGGGACCTGCGAGCAGACTTGGGCGTGCCGGGCGTATCGTAGGGCTCGGTTGAGCGGTTCGCTGCGATGGTCTCCGCTAGTCAGCAACATTTCACAATAAGGAAGAGGCATTGGAGGGTATGCACGCTGATCGTCCGAGTCGGGCACGACGCCGTCCTCGTCCTCGTCGTTCTCGCTTTCCATTGTCAGGTCGATCGGGTTCTTGTCGACCTGAGGCGTGAAGATATCGTCCGGTCCGTCCTGGATCGCCCTGAGCGCCCCGGCCTTGCTGCGCGTCGCCGGCGGCGCCCGCTCGCGCTCGAGCTTCTCACGCGCAGCAAGCGCACCGCCCTTCTGCGGCGACGCGACGACGTCGAGCGCGCCGTCGACGAGCTCCTCCTCGGCCGCTTGCATCGCCGGCGAGCCGAAAAAGCGCGGGATCCAGGACGAGACGGTCGACACGAGCCCGCCGGACGAGCCTGACTTGGTGAGCGACCGGCGCGGCGTCGCGCCCTTCTTGCGCACGGGTGTGGGTGCGGGAGCAGCGGCAGTAGCGTTTGCAGGCGCGGCTGGCTCAGCCTCCATCTCGATGAGGTCCTGGATGTCGGCGTCGTCGAAACGCTCGTCTGGAAAAGGCTGGGAGGGAGTGGCGGGCACGACCGAGTCGTCGCTGCCGAGCCGGCGGCGCTTGCTGAAACGAGGGGCCGAGCGTGGTGCGACTGGACGATGTGGTTTAGCATGCTGAGCGTGCGAGCGCACCGAGATAAGATGAGCGCACCAGAAACAGAGCGTCGCTTTTTCTTCCCAGGAGTCGCGCCGCCGTGCGCCTCCGTCTGAACAGCGTCAGAGTAGTCCTCCACGATGGCCACGCGGGCATTATCCTGCTCCTCGTCGGGCTGCGCGAGCTGCTTGTCGATCGCCTCGGGCGTTGTCTCCTGAGGTCCCACCTCCTCCGTTATATTCACGCCTTCGACCTGCACCCTATCGACGGCCTTCTCGTCCTCACAATCCATGTTGACGTCCAACGCGCCTTCGCCCGCGGCTGGAGGCTGCGTCGCCTCGAGAACAGCCCCCGTGAGCGACGCATCCGACGTGTCTGCGTCGTACGTCGACTCGCCCGCGCTCCGGCCGGACGGGTCGAGCGAGCCGTCGGGCGCGCTGTCAGCGGTGCTTTTGACGAGTGCCGGCTGGGTCTGCGTGATCTGCGAATCCGAAAGGGCGTCAGTCAGTCCAAGCCGCGGAGTTCTGACTTTGAAAGGAGAGGTCAGGCAGCACGCAGGCCTGGACGCACCTCAATCGGCGCGCTTGCCTGCGAGTACGCAAGTCCTACCGCATCGACGCCCAAGTCGAGCTCCCTGAGCGCCTTGAGGAGCTCCTCGACCTCGCTCGGGAACCGCAGCCCCGCAACGCCGTCAAACGTCCCCTTCCACAGCGCGCGGAACGCAAGCACGAAACGCTCAGACCGGGCATGCAGGCACGCACTGAAAAGAGGGGCAAAGCGCGAGAGCGAGTCGGACGTAGGGGGCATGACGTGGTAGAGGTTGTTCTCGGGCGTAAGGGCTTTGGTCGCGAGCCGCGTGAGGACGAGTTCGTAGACATCGGCGACCTGCCGCGGAAGAAGGCAGGACGACAGTCAGACAGTCGGTTGAGCGGGCAGAGTGCGAAGGGGACTCACAGCGTTGATGTGCGAATCGCCCTTAAGCACCTTGTGCTCATCGCGAACCCACAGGCTGAGTGCGGGCGTAAGCGCCCCCACCGCCGCCGCGACGTACCCGACCGGCAGTCCCTCGAGAAACGCGCCTGTGCTCCTGAGCAGGTCAACCGCAGATGACAGCATCTCCGGGTGATGCAGCACTGTCGGGTAGCTCTTGTCGAGCGCGAGCGCAAGCAGCTCGAGGAACCCCTCCGGGAAGTACTTCATGTACCGCCGCGCGGCGAGGCGGGCGTCATTCGTCGGCTCGTGGTCGCCGGGGTACTTGACGGAGAGCGCGATAAACCGGAGGCATTCGAACGATGCCTGGCAGGGACTGTGCGTGGTCAGTTTGCGCAGGAAGCGATGTTAGTCTGAGCTTCTTTGTTGAGAGAGAGAAGGACGACGCACATGTCGACCATGTCAACGTCGGTCAAACCCGCCGCCAGGTCCTCAACTACGGCGATGTTCGGGTTCATCCCCTTTGCCAACGCCCGACTAACCGTCGTCTCGAGCAAGCCTCCCCAGAGCGCAACTGTCTCGGGCGCGGCCGCGGTCCAGAGCACCGGAAACCGGCGGAACGGATCTGTAAGTAGGTCGGTGAGGAGACGGAGCGTCATGCTGTGCGCCGAGTCGAGGTCGGCGTCGGAAGAGGGCACGGAGGTGGGGTGTGTTATGGCGGAGGACGAGGTGGGGGTGATCGTTGACGTCTCTGTGCTTGGGTAGAGCTCGATCCACTTTTCGGCTGCGGACCGCAAACTGAGCGTCAGCCATCGTGCTTCAGCTGTGCGCAACCGCACTATGCGGAAGAGCGTAAAGAAACGCACCCATCATCCGCCACAGCGCGAACCGCACCGCCTCCTGCTCTGCATCGTCCCCCTGCTCCGCCAGCTTGTTCAGATTCGCCGTCAGGTCGCCCAGGAGGTTGAACGCAAAGGACCCCTGGAGGCCGACGTCGACGAGCTGCTGGAGGACGGTGGTGAACGCCGAGCGGATCGCGCGCGAGAGCGAGGGGACGGTGGAGGCAGGCGGGGGAAGGGGGGTCGAGATGAGCGTCGTGACAAGGATACCTGCGCGGTGGTGGAGAGAAGACTTGCGTCAGCATCCACACACTGATGGGCAGCCTTTTGACGGGAAAGCAAAGACAAACCAGCGACCGTCGGCGCCCCGCCTCTTCCAGCACCAAGGACCATCGTTTCCCTCGGCCCCAGTACCCTCCCAAACGCCCCCTCCCCAAGCACCTCAACCGCCGATCCCACCAGGCACCCAAGCAGGCCGTACCGGACGAGCGCTTCGTCGGGTGCTGCACCCTCGAGCGCGGGGGGTAGGTACATACTCGGCTCGAGCAGGAAAAGCGCGGCGGCCGTGTCTGCGAGTGAGGCAAGCGCTACGAGGTACTCTTTGGAGGGCGTGTCGTCTTGGTGCGGCGCGAAGGATCGTCAAGTCAGCACGCTGCAGCGCCAGCACAGCGGGGGGAGCGCACCTTCATCCGGCCGCAGCGAATCCACCGCCCAGCAGATGCCCTCCCAGACCTCCGCCAGCACCTTCGGGAGCACCTTCACCTTCACCTCTTCCCCAGCCTCCCCCTCCCCTCCAGAGAGCACCTCCACCCACCCGCCCACCTCCTCCAACCCCACTCCATGAAGCCCCCTCACGCCCCTCACCGCGAGCCTGAATAATTCAAGCACGCCTGCCACATGCCGCGCAGCCCACGCGAGCGGCCAGTTAGGCAGCTCGGTCGCGGTCACACACGCGGCTTGCGCGTCGTGCGCGAGAGTAGAGAGGACGCGCTCGCGCTCGGCGGCCGAGGAGGGGTAGTCAGAGGCTGCGATGGAGCCGTCGAGGAAGCCCGGACAGAGGAGTCGGTCGAGCTTCCATGCTCGCGCGCCTTCGTCTGGAGCAGTGACAGCGGCGGAGGGGGAGGAGGGGGGAGGGACGATGGAACGCAGGACGAGCCAGCCGGAGAGCTTGACCGAGTCGAGCGCGATCACGGGGAGCACGCACCCCGCGAGCAGCGGATGCACAACCGCGTCCATCAACGTCGTCAGGTGCACCTCCTTGGTCTTGTCGAGCGGCGGCTTGCGCGGGCGGCGTTCGACGAGCCCGTCGTCGGCGTCAGGCGTACCGGCCGAGGAGAAAGACGACGATGACAGAGGGGAGGAGCCGATCTCGCCGTGGTCGTCTGTCCCCGGCGTCGACTTTACGAGGATCCTCCCCTTTCGCTCCCTCTTCCCCCTCCCCTTCTCCCCCACCTCGTCAGCCGCCACTCGCGCCTCACTCGGCGCGCCCAGAACCGCCCCCGCGAACGCATACACCGCGCCCACGAACCCCCTCGCGGCGCTCTCGACCGCGCTCAACCTCGCGCGCGCGAGCGCTGCGCCGGCGCTGCTCTCGCCTGCGACCCGCTCGGCCCACCCGTGCGCTCCGGACGGGAGGACGACGAGCGCCGGCGCGACGTCCCGCGCAAACGGCGCCTGGAGGTTCGTGCACAGCAAAGCGGTGCGTTTGGGAGCGAGGATCCACGGCAGGTCATACGCGACCGTGTCGGCTGCGTTGGCGTCCGGGCCGGTGGAAGCGGAGGCGGATGGAGAGGCGGGGATGGGAGCGATACGGCGGGATGATTGCGACACGATGCCGTGCAGGACGTGGTCCCACCCCTTCTGGGCGAGCGTGTGCATGCCCCCTGCCCCTGCTCCTCCTCCGGCGCCGCCCTTCCTCTTCTCCCCCGCGCCTGCCCCAAGGCGCACGACGTTCTGGAAATCGAGCAGGTCCGAGACGTTTGTCTGGATGTTGCGCCCGAGCAGGGTCAGGACAACGGCCCAGCTCGCGAGAGCCCAGAGGGGGGAGGGGGTCGTGCTGGACCCGGGGGCTGCGAGGTAGGAGGCCTTGAAGGCGGTGAGGAGGTGGTGGACGAGCTTGTCCTCGCGTCCGGTCCCGGTGGCGGTCGTGGTAACTGTAGAAGCGGTGTTGGCCTTTCCACCGGTCGATGCTGAGGCCGACGGCGGCGGACGGGCGAGCTTCGCCGAGAGCGCCTTGACGACGGTGAGCCCTACGTCCTCCTCGACGACCTTCCGCGCCCTCCTGAGCTCCTCCCTGGCCCCTCCGTCGTCCCCTGCCGCCGCCCTCGCAGCAACAGCGTCAACCCACCGCCTCCCGCCGCTCACCACACCCCCCACCGCCTTCGCCGCTGCAACCTGCACGCCGACGCCTCTCGCCCCGCCCTCGGGCAGAAGCGCGCGGAGCAGGGCCGGCAGCACGAGGCGATGCGACGGTAGCACGGCGGCCGGCGCGTGCCCGAGCAGGTGCCCCAGTGCGTGCAAAGCCTCCAGCTTGAGCTTGACGGACGGCTCGGCCGCCGCGGGCATCCCCGCCGTCGCCGGTGCCGTAGGCGACTTCCTTCCCCCGCCGCCGAGGGGTGCGAGGAACGCGCCCACGAGCCTGTCTGCGTGCGGTTCGAGCACGCGCTCGGGGAGCGTCGCGCCCGCGAGCGCGTGGAGGGCAAACGTCGCGGTTCGCTTGCCCGGGAGCGGGGCGGGAGGGCGAACGGGGTCGGCAGTGAGGGTCGGGGAAGGGGGGGAGGGAGGAGCGAGGATGCGGAGGAGGAGGGCGAGGAGCGTGGACAGGTCGCCATCTACGCGCGTATGGGCCACATCGGAATGAAAGCAGCGGCTCCTTCGGTCAGCCCTCTAAGGCGTTCTACAAGAAAGCGCTCGGCAAAGGCGCTCGGAAAAAGCAGCAAAGAGAAGACAGCACGCACCCGTAAAGCAGCCCCAGAGTTTCTCATCCGCGAACAGGACGCCGACGAGTCTTACGGCGCCGTGCGCAGCCTGCGCCTCCTCCCTGCGCCTAGTCACCTCCCTCTCCGACCATCCGCGCTTCCTCCCCTGCTGGAGCGCAGGTGGACTGGAGGTAGGGGACGACCCCCTCGCTCCCGACTCGGCCGCGGGCGGAGGGGCAGCGGGGAAGAGCCGCCCCAGGTCGCGCGCGAGCGCGGGCGCGAGCTGGGGCGCGAGCGACCGAAGGGAGGCCAGCGCGTCGTCTTCGCGGGATGCACGAAATTTGCCTTTACTCTTCGAGGCGGGCGAGGGGATGGCATTGTCGGGCTCGGGCTCGGCGGCGGAGGAGAGCAGGGAGGAAGAGGAAGAGGTGTCGGGCAGCGCTGAGGCGAGCGCTCGAAAGCGCGCGATGAGCGCCGCGTAGCTCTCCACGAGGTCAGGGAGCGACACGGGCACGAATCGGCTGTCTTCCGGCACCGGCTTGTCGCCTGCAAGCTCAGCTGCGTCGGCGGCGGAGGACGGCGCGCCGCAGGCGATGATCGTCCTCAAATGCGTCGTGAGGACAGAGCTCGGGCTCTCGTTCGCGCCTCCCGCGGCCGTCGACGACCCAGCTTCGCTCCCCGCCGCCGGCGAGTCCTCGCTCCCGCCGCCGCCGTCGAAGAGGGTTGAGCCTGCCGAGCTGCCCGCGCGCGGGAGGCGGCCGTTGACGCGCGTGCCCTCCTGCACGTCCCGCGCAACCCGGTTGGCCTCGGCCGACTCTGTGCGCTTGAGGATCCCGCGCGTGGCACCGCCGCCGGGGCTCGGCTGCCGCGGGGAGGCGGCGGACGGGAGGAGCGAGGCAAGCCGCGTCTGCTGGTGCTGCTGGCGCGGGGCGAGCGAGGGCGACAGGCGCGCGCGCGGCGCGTAGGGGTGCGTCTGGGGCGGGAGCGGGGAGAAGACGACCTGGCGCCGGGCTGCAGGCTGCTGCTGGGAGGTGGGTGGGGGAGGCGGCTGCCTCGAGGGAGCCATGGCTGGGGTGGGGAAGGGGTTGGGGGTTGGGGGGATGGTCGTCGTGAAGCTGGACGCGTCGCCGAGCTGGGCAGAGCATATGACAGATCATATAACGAGGACGACGCCTCCACCGACCGTGGTCCTGGCGCAACCTCTTCCTCCAGCCGGGCGCTTGCTGGCGCCACCCTGCGCTGCTGGGCGTCGGTCCTCCCGGCTGTCTGCTGGACGGACGGCACGACGGGCCCCAGGTGGCGGCTGCCTGATGCGTACTGATTCAGGCGACGCGTCGCAGGCCGACGTTCGACGCGCCTGATTTTGCCATCCGCCCCGGGCGAGATGCACGAATGACCTCCAAGCGCAGCTTTTCCTCGACCGACCTCACGGCCCACGCCGCCCGCCGCCAGCCTCCCCGTCCGGCCGCATGCTCGACAGACCGCACCGCGCCGCACGCCCTCACGCTCGCGCTCGCCCCGGCCGGCCCTCCCCCTCCTTCCCCTGCGCCCTCCTCGTCGACGACCGCCGCCGCCGCCGCCGGAGGGCCCGTCGACACTCTCGTGCACTATGCAGCCCGCACCGTCGCCCGCCACCTCGACTCGTACGACTCCTCCGTCTGGCAGGACGGCCCCTCCGGCGTCGGGCTAGCGAGCGCGCGGGCGGTCGTGCGCGCACTCTGCCTCGCCGCCGCCTGCGAGGCGGGTGAGGAAGCGGCAGGCACGCTAGAGACGGGCAACTGGGTGCGGTTCGTAGGCGGGTACGGGATGGGAGTGCTCCCTTGTGCGTCCTTTCCTCGGGCCTCCGACAAAGCGGGTTCGCCTCGACGCGCGCAGCTCACCCCTGTGCCCCCTTGCTCTTGCGCCCAGGCCCGCCCCCCCTTCTCGAAGACGGCCACGCCGCCCCGCTCCATCAACAGCAGCAACTTACCCTGCGCCTCCCCCTCGCGGAGCTCGTGCACGCCCTCACCGCCTCCCCGCCGTCGCACGCCCTCCTCGCGCTCAACCACCTTCCCTACTTCGCTCCTCCACCGTCACGCGCGCTAGATGGCGGCGCAGCCGGGAGCGTCCTCACAGTACTGGACGTCTCGCACTCGGGCGCGGCGTTCGGGGATGCGGAGTGCAGGGCGGTGCGCTGGCTGGCGTTCCTGACGGCGCTCGACACGTCTTGGTAAGCCGCAACCGCGCACGCGTGGCGAAGAGGCGCGGGCTGACCTGCGGTGTCTTGTGTCTTGCGCGACAGGACGGGGCTGACGGACGGCGGCGTGCGGTTCCTCGCCTCCTGCCTGAACGCGACGCCGTCATCCGCATCCTCGCACCCGGCCGCTCCTTCCGCCGCACCCCCTTCCGACTCCGCCCGTGCGCCCGAGCACAGAGGGCTGCATGCGCTCCGAGCCTGGTCGCTCAAGGGCTGTAAAGGCGTGACGGACCGGTCTGCACTTTCGTTCGCTAAGTGGGCACGGCTGGAGTACTTGGGTCCGTTCTCTTCCTCTCCGTTCTCCCCGTTCCCCTTCTCGTTGCTCCTCCTCACCCCTACGCCCGGCGCTGATATCCCACGCTGACCCCCTTTTTCCACGACGTAAATCCGGATGGCCCGCACAAAAAGACGTCCGTCAGACGTCGGTCCATCCGCAAACCTTTCGCCAGATCCTCAATCGAACCGCCGCTGCCGCCCGCGCCCCGGCAGGCAAGTACACCGCGTGCCCGGCCCGGCTGCGATCGCAGGCGGCCGGTGGCGGCGGCGGGACGACGCTCCTTGCCGACGCTCGCGCGGCGGGCGCGCTGGGCGAGACGGCAAGCGCGGCGGTATGCACGATCGCCACTCGGGCTGCACCCTCGGCCTCAGGCGCGGGCGAGCGAGTGGACTTGGGTGCGCGAGGGAAGGAGGCCGCCGAGGACGTCGTGTTCGTGCGCCGCCTGCTCCCTCCTGGTCCTCCTGCCCACTCAACAGCAGCGCCGCCCGCCGCCTCGCCAGCTGCGGCCCGCACGCGCCTGCAGGCCGATCACTCGGCGCGCCGTGCGGACGGAGAGGGTGCGCCGCCACGCTCGCGGGCGAGCAGGAGGGCCCAGGACGGAGCGTTGCTCGACGGGATCCTCGCCGGCGTCGGCTGCGCGCAGCCTGCTGCTGCTCGTGCTGCACCGGCGACGTCGTCCTCGTTGGCTTCGCCCCCGGCAGCAGCAGCGGCGCACACGGCAGGCGAGGTGGCCCCAACGCCTGGCGCGTCCGGAAGACCCCGCCCGGCCGCCTGGCCGTCGACGGCTCCGGCGCCGGTCGAACGGGATGCAGCACGTCCCGCGCGGAGCGGCCTCTCGCGCGTCGGCAAGTGGGGCTGAGCGCTGACCCTCTCGCGCCCGGGCGCAGACGAGCGCGCGGAGGGGGCGCATGCACCTACCTACCTACCTACCTATCCACCCACCCCGCCCCAGCGCAGCGCGGGCGCCCTGCGTGCGCGCACCAGGCAACGTCCCGCGGAACACGCGCACTATGTACGGCCGGCGGCCCTGGCCGCGGAGGGCAGCTGCATGCGGACGGGGACGAGTGGGGGAGCGAGGGCTCATGGCGACCCCCCCCCCCCCCCCCAACCCCTTCCCTCCCTCCTCCTCTTCCACGGGCGTTCCCCTTCCCCTCCCCGAAGGCGCTCTCAACCCGCTCTTTGAGCCTTTCAAGCGAGCAAAGGGGATACATGCATGGCAGGCAGCCAGATAGTGCGTGCAGGAAAGTCCGGGACAAAGGTCTGTACAAAGAGAGCTGAGAGGGTCCGGGGGTTGCTAAGCCTAAGGGGGAAAATGAGGATGCAGGAGGTGGGCAGGGGCAGAGGCTGAGCGAGAAGGAGAGGGGAGGGGGGGGGGGAGGGAGGGAGAATAATGTCACGCAGAAAAGCTGGAGGAGCAGGTAGCGCACAGAGTCGAGCACGAGAGACGACCAGCACAAGAAAGCCCTCAGCCAACCTTGTCGTTCACGCCCGCGTTGACCGGGTACTGGATCTTGTCCTGCACCTTGTACGACTCCTCGACGTCGGCCTGCGTGTACTTGCGCGCCTTTGGGTCGGGGGCGGGCGGAATGTTGACCGGGTGATAGTGCGCGCGGCGGAGGTAGGAGAGCACCTGTGCGGGGAAGGGTAGGTCAGCGTTGCGGCGAAAGAGCATTGAGGGGAAAGAAAGGGAGAGACCATTTCGCCCTGCGCAGAGGAAGAGAAGCCGTCAGCGGGCCTCCTGAAAACAGCGCCAGGAGGGCCAACCCAGGCAGGGACGCACCCATAGCCATGTCGCGCATCCAGCGACGAAGTGCAGCCCGTCCCGCAGCTCGCTGCTAAGTGGGCTGACAATCCGGCCCCAGTCAAACAGCTCGAATCCAGTCTCGAGGGCGAGGGATTTGACGATCTCGGCCTGCGGCCGCGGGGGCGCGTGTGCGTGTCAGTCGCTGACGGCAGGAAGTGGGAAGGAAAGGGGGAGAAAAAAGGGAGGGGGAAGGAAGGGAGGGCGCACCTGCTGGAACTTGCGGATGGGGGAGAAGACGTGGTCGGGCGACTTGGAGCCCAGATGCGGCGTTTGCACGACGATCTGACCACGGGCGAGCATTCGCGAGCGCGCAGGTCAGTCGCTATCGTCAAGCGAGACCTTCTTGCAGGACGCAGGACGCAGGAACGCGAGGGGGATAGGAGGCGCACCTTGCTCGTAGGGAACGTCTTGCGCAGCAGCCGCAAAACCTCGACCTGCCGCCCGCGCGCCCACTCGAGCTCGATCTCGTCCAAAGGCCGGCCCTCGTACCGCTTATCGCCGCCGTTCCTCGCGAGCCTCGTGAGAAACACGAGGTCCCACGATAAACTGCACTCGCCCCGGTCAGCGCGTGCGGCGCGGCAAAGAAAAGAGTGGAGTGAAAGGAAACGCACCTCTCAAAGATGATCAGGTCGGGCACCCGCCCATTGAGGCCACGCGTGTCGTTCACCGTCGGTAGGAAGATCTGCTCGAGCTTGTCCTCGAACCGCTGGGGCTTGTTTAGGCCGTCCCAGAAGCCGGGCTGGAAGAAAAGGGTGTACACCGCTGAGTCAGACGGTGCCGCTCTAGAGGGTGGATGGGGAAGGGTGCGCACTGTGTCGTGCTCGACCTGTGCGTGAAAGAGAGACAGAGCAGTCAGCGCGGGCGATGAGCCAAAGCAGTACCGAGAGAAGATAGCGCACCATACCCATGTGGAACCAGTTGGCGACCTTCATGTCGAGGTGCGGGACGTCGATCGTGAACATGTACTGTGTCTCCTGCCAGGGCGTGCCGTCCGGGCTCGCGAGAGGGTAGACCTTGCGTCCGATCTGTGAGAGCGCGCAGCAGGCTGTTAGCGAGCCGCCGCTTAGTGTAAGGCTGGCGAGCAGGGCCGCACCTTGAGGTCCGAGATGTGCTTGGAAAAGTAGTCGACGTTGTTGCGCATCAGGCTGTCGCCGATGCCCAGGATCGTCTTCCCCCTCGCCCAGTCCCACCCCTCTGGCGCCTCATCACGGTCCGCAGCGTCCGCAAGCTGCTCCATCAAGCTCTCGCCGCCCTGTCCGTAGTCCGGATGGATGTCGTCCGCGGGGTCGGGCTCCCACCGCACGGCGTTGAACACCTTCCACGGGTTGCCCTCGCGCGTCTCGCCCATCTGCACCGCGAGCTCAACCGGTAGCACAGGCCGGTTGCGGATGATGCCCGGCCGGGTCCATGGGTTCATGAGCGTATCCTCCATCGATGCGGGAATCGCTGTGGATGCCGGGGACGACACCGTAGCGGCAGAGGAGGCGGAGACCGCTGCTGGTGCTGCTGCCGATGCTGCTGCGCCTGACGGGAGGGGGACGTCGTCGGGCGCGAACGACGGCGAGAAGACCGCCGATCTGCAGCAACGACATCCAAGCGATCAGCACAGCTGGCTGACCGTCAGCCGACAAGGAAGACGGAGCTCACAGTAGCCATCCGCCGACGAGGCCGAACACGAACACCCCCAGCAGCGGCAGCCAACCGGCCCGACGCCAGCTGCTGCTGCCCTCCCCGCCCGCGACGTCCCACCCGCCCATCAGCGCGTCCAGTCGACCCAGCCCGCTCCTGCCCCGTGCCCCGGCTCGGCTGCGCGCGGTAGGCACCTCGGCGCTCGCGCTGGACTCGAGCTCGCCGTAGACATCGGACTCGTGCGAGGAGGACGTCGGGAGGAGGGGGATGCCGGGCTCGGGCGAGCCTGCAAGTGAAGGTCGGCTAGGCATCGGACAAGCGGCAACTGGCGGACGGGACCAGGTTCCGGTCGCAGCAGGCGTGCCGAGGCTGAGGCGGCAAGGCGAAGGTGCAGCTGAGGGCGGGTCGACGCAGAGGAGAGATGCTCTGGCAGTCGCTTCTGCGGACAAAACGGCGGAGTTCGCACCGCCGGCCTCGGCCATCGGTACGTGCACGAAGTGCCTGTCATCTGCCCCATCTGCTTCTGGTGATCCCTTATGTCAAAAGATCGAAGCTCTTTGTCTTGCCGACCGACTTCTGTCTACTACTGGCAAGGGAGCATTCATTTCACGTCCTCACAAGGGGACCTCTCGCTGCACCGGGTCTTCTGCGCAGATCCTCCAGTCGTCCGTGATCTTTTCCGCCTCCCTGCCGCTGACGAACCCTCCGAGCTCACACAGGCCGTACTTCTCGCCGAGCGCGCGGTCGCAGCCGGCGATCGACAGTGGGACGACGGCGTCGTTCAGGAGGAGGCGGACATAGTGCTCTCCGGACGGCGCAAGGAGGCGCTCGATGACGAAGCGGCCGGCGAAGGGGACCAAGGACGAGACGACGAACCTATATGAGGCGCAGGAGACACACGCCGGTCAGTGCCAAGGCTGCGGATAACGGGCAGAGGAAGGACGGACTTGTGAGCCGGGATGTCGGTCGCGCCAGGCGCGCTCCTCAGGTCACCGTCTTCCTCCCGAAGCACGCCGAGCGCAGCGAGTACGCCAACCATGTTGTTGTCATGCGAAAAGTCGACGTAGACGGTCCTGTTGAGCGGGAAGGTGGCGGCGCCAGGCGCGTCAAGCGTCGTGTTGACCGAGGCGCCGGCGAGGACCGAGCTGGACGACAGGCGAGCGATGAGCTCGTTGACGTAGCCCTACGAGACACAGTCCAGATCAGCTAGGCCGCGGCCAAAGAAATCAGGATGGAACGCACGATGCCCGAGACCTGGGCGTAAGGTGACCCGTACCCGTGCGCATAGAACTTGTCGAGATCGTAGAAGTACTCGTGCTGCGAGCGCACGCTTCCTTGTCAGCAAGCTCTTTGAGCGTGCGAAAGGGCCAAGTGTCCTGAACGAACCTGCTTCCACTCGTCGCGAGCGAAGACGGCACACCATGGGCTCTCGGCCCACTCGAGGTTGCGCTGTGACTCGAAGCCGCACAAAGACATGATGCTAAACCGCGGAGGTGCAAGAGCGTCAATATAAAGGCGGCAGAAAGAAGCCAAGGGCGCTGGGCACACTTGTTGAGGTCGTCCGCGGTGAGGTTCGTGCCCGGCAGAGCAGCCTCGAGGCGCGCGAGAATGGACGGGGCGTAGACGGCTGATGGTAGTCATGGGCTGATTAGCGTCTGCGCTGCAAGTCAGAGGAGACGGACAGAGGGTGAAATGAGCCGAGGCCCAGAGGAATGCACCCTGCCAGTTCTCGCGCGCGACGTCGCCGTAATTGGGGTCGAGGTCCTCGTCGGCCGCGCAGGTCGACACGGACAGCGTGTTGTTCATGCCATCGTCCTCCGAGATGATCTGTGGACGATCAGGCCGTTCGCAAGAGTCAGCAATATCGCCGAAAAGCAGGCGAGCGGGATGGCGGAGGCGAAGCAGTAGTAGACGCACGACGTCAGGCGCAGCAAGAGTCGTGTTGAGGACAAAGTCGCGGCCCTTCCAGCCCTCCAGGAACCAGCCCGCGCTCTCGACGACGCGTGCGTCGCTTGCAGCGCGGACAAACGCCCCTCCGTCTTCGATGGCGAGGTCGGCGTAGGTCTTGCGGAACTGAACGCCGGCGTCGAAGCACTCCTTGCGGCCGAAGTCGGATAGCATGTCCGGCGTAAAATTGGCGAACGTGTAGCCCTCGACGAACGCGAGCTGGGGGTCGGCAATGCTGGTGCGGTTGGCGAGCTTGGAGAGCGAGGCATCGATGCGCTTGGCCGCGTTCTTGGTCGGGAACCGGGCGCCGTGCCGCATGAGGACGTGCGCCTGGTCGACGGTCCATCCCTCCGGAGTTGAGCGAGGAAGATATGACGTCTGGGCGAGATAAGGAGCGTACGGCCCTTGAGAGGAGACAGTATGCTCGGGCGTGTCGATGTCGAGGGACGAGAGCGTGGACTGGGGGCCGAGCGAGTCGACGGGGAAGCGTAGGGTGGAGGGCAGGCCGAGGGCGACCGAGGCTGAGGTCGTCAGGCCTGCAAGGATGAGGGTGGGGCGAGTGAGCATCCTGCCGGGGGCTGCGAGGGCAGTCGGAAGGGAGAGTGTAGACGGGCGAAGGGAGATGAACGCACGCAGACCGACCCAGCCCGCCAGCACTTCTTGTAGCCCGACGCTGAGCCGCATGCCTTCCCAAGCCAGCGCAGAGCACGTTCACGAGGCAGAGTTCAGCGAAGGGATCTCTAGACAGAGGTCTCCATGCTTGCGCGTGCGCATGGCAGAAAGCGGCAGCGGGGGAAGGGTTCCTTGAAGGACAGAGTGCGGGGATGGTTAGCGGCCAAGCCGAGGGGGAGGCTAGCACTAGCGACTGTGAAACGCACGATGTCACGCACTGTATGACACCAACGCTGTACTGCGGATCTGGTGAGCCTGCCGAGATGCCCAGGATGCGACCCAAAACAGCTCAATCAGTGATAGTAGCAGAAGGCGGGGCGGGACGAACGTGGCGAAGTTGGCCGTCGGAGGAGAGCGACGATTCAGAGCAGCTGGCGCGCAGCAGGCACGACGTCGACCCTAAACGCTGGCCTGGAAGGAGCGGTGGGAAAGAAATGGCCGACACGCAGCAGATATTTTTACGGGTCTTGCTCGCACCGAAATCGTTCTTCACGTCATCCTATCAGGACCTGGGCGACGGGTCGGCCCACCGCTACGCCCGCTCAACAGCCCACGTCCTTCCAGCTTCCACTCTCCCGTTCGACCTGGCGCCTCGCGCTCGCCTTGTCCCAGCTGTCGGTGGGCGGAAGGATGTAGAGTTAACCAACGGAGTGTAGTGAGTGATCTTCATTCTGGTCATAGAGTGCGTGCAACGCGGGCGCTGAGATTGCCCTACGACCTCTCCTGTAGATACTCCTCTGAGCTCATTGTAGATATGACCAACTCCTGTGCAGTTTTCATGAACCCCCCAATCGTATTGTGTGACGTCCGCCGATGTTGGCATCAGTAGTGTTTCAGAACGAGGTTGTGGACTGGGTGCTAACTGTGCCCTTGAGGGGAATGACAACGTTTAAACAATATATTCGTAAAACAAGCACATCAAAAAATCGCAGCCCCATTGGCTAAGTGGTTAAGGCGTCGTTCTTATAGGATACACTATCGATTAACGAATGTCGTGAGTTCGATCCTCACATGGAGCAGCTCAAATTTTGACACAAAAACAATGCGAACGACTTTGACTATGACTTTTTTTTCTCTCTCCCGTTTGCCACCCCAGCTCCTGTACCTCTCTTTTGTCGCAGTTTCGAGGCGATGGTAGGGCAGCAATGGCAGTTAAAAGCAGCTGCTGACGAGATCGCTGGCTGGAGGAGTCGCGCTGCGCGCCTGTACTCGATCTCCACCAAGCCCGGTTTATAACCCCTAACGACGCGCACAGCTCTTTGCTCGCTTCTGCTCACAACGTTGATCCTCTACCTTTCGAACTTTTCGCGCCCATTTTTGGCCTTGTCTGCGCCGGGGCTGCAGCTAGCTCGTCTGGCTGAGCGCCCATGCTGCGCCTATAACTGGCAGCTGCTCGCGCCCTTGCCTCCTCCTCCCTTTCACCTCGATGGATGCCCCTCACGCAAAAGCTAGCTAAGAGGCGGAACGACCCTGTGGCTCTTACTTTGACCAGCTTTGGCTCGCCCTTCAGCCGGCAATCAGAGAGATTGAAACAAGCTCACTGCGAGGCTGACTTCGCAAACCGCCTGCCCCGCCGCTGCTCTTCCCTGCTTCCCTTGTCCTACCTGCACGGTGCTCCCTCACAGAAGACCATCTAAGAACGCATCCTGCTAGCAATGCTGCTTGGCTGCCTGTACGCGCGTTGAGCCGCAAAGATGACTTCAAGTGCATCGTGCCCACGGGAGACGACGACGCCGGACTTAACCCGCCGAAGGCAACCGCCGCCTGCCTTCCTCCTGCCGACCGCCCCCCCCCCCCCCCTCAAACCATCTGAGTCCCCTACCCATTCGAAACCGACCAACGTTTCGCGATCATGTCCGTCGCAGCCCCCGGCGCGCCCCCTCCGTCAACACCCAGTACGACAACCTCGCCGACGTCGCCGACACCAGCTGCTGCCGCCGCCCCTCCGTCCCGACAAGAGATCGAGCGTCGCCTGAGCGTCAGCCTGCCTGCAGCACCCAAGCCCCAGCCGCCGATGGTCGAGGTCACCCGTCCGTTCGCAATTCGAGTTCGTTCTTCGATTCGATCCCTTCCTTTTCTTTCGACCGGGGCAATGAGCTGACGCGACCGGCATTCGGGGCGCTTCGCAGCCAGAAGGCCACCTGTCAGAGTCGGACGAGCTGGACGAGGGTGAGGAGGATGAGGACGAAGAAGACGAGATTGAGGACGAGGACGGCGAGATCCGGCGCAGGGTCGACGAGGAGCGGGTGCTGAGATCAGGCACGCTCGAAAAGAAGGGCGAGCAGCGGCGGGTGCGTTCCTGCCTTCCCTTTGCCCCGTTCTCTCTCTAGCTTTGTTGCGTCTTGCAGTTGCTGACATTCCCACTGCTTTCACAGACGTGGAAAAAGCGCTGGTTCGTCCTCCGCACGGGCAAGCTGTCTTTCTACAAGGATTCAAAGGTGCGTCGTCGCCCTGCCTCCCCTTTGAGCCGGCCGAACGTGCAGCTGACCACTTCCCACCTGACCGGCAGGAGTACAAGCTCCTGCGTATCATCGACCTACACGACGTTCACCTGGCGTTCCTTGTCGAGCACAAAAAGTACACTTCGGTCCTCGGTATCGTCACCGCGCAGCGGACGTTCTACCTCAAGGCGCGCGACAGGGCGGAGGCCGAGGCGTGGATCGCCGACGTCAATGCGGCCAAGAAGGACCTGCAGGAGCGCGGCAGCCATGTGCAGTCACCGACGGCCGCGCACGCACCGCAACATCAGGCATAGCACGTCGGGCCGGCTGGTCGCACGCTACCTCTCACCCGCACACGCCGACCTGTCATCCTGCCCGTCACGTTCTTCTTGAAGGAACCTTGCGCCTGCCTTGTCCTCTCTACGACCTCATGACCTCGACGATCTCCGCCTGCACCCTCTTTTACCTTGTATTCTTCCCCCTCTACCGCTTTTTTTGCACTCACATGAAGCTGGAGCACATCTGGACGCCTCGCGCGGCGGCGGTCGGGCAGGCGCTGCATTTCTCTGGCATGCCATCCGCGGTGACCCGTCCACGCCCCGTACTCAGCGCTGCAGCCAACTTGCCATGGGCGACGGCGGCTTGAGAATCAGTGCACAGGTTGACGACGCGCGCGCAGTCGCAACGCCCGCGAAGAGTCGACGCGCGGAAGAGAGGCGCGACCCCCTGTCCGACGGTCACCTTCTTCAGCAGCTTGCCCCCCGAACAGCCCGGTCCTCTGTCCGGCGCTCGTTGTTCATCAGCCCGTCTGCATACTCCTCGCTCGAGCGGAGCGTAGGAATGATTCGCATCCCTCCAGCCGTCCGGCCGTATCTGCCGTACGGCCTGCTCGCAGCTTCGCTCCTCCTGCTCCTGCACCACTACACGACGACGCCCGGCCGGCTGCTCGAGCTTGAGCAGATCTCCCTCCTCAGCCTCCGCCCCGTCAACGGCCGATTTCCGGAATGGTACGGCTCGCCAGATGTCGTTGGGCCGAGTCCGTACGACTGGGACGCGGCATGGGAGCCGGCCGAGGTGCAGGGTGCGAGGGGCGTGCTCGGCGGTCGCAAGCGCAGGCTGCTCTTCCTGACCGGTGAGAGGGCTTCTGAGCGCTTCTCTGTCGCGAGCCGAAGCTGATCCAGCCTTCTCTGCCGTCGCTAGAGTACCATGATTACCTCGAGCGCATGGAGTGCGTCGTCCGCCCCGAGCCCTTGCGCACGCACCCTGAACTCCAACTGCTAACTTCCGCCGCTCCCTCGTCCTTTGCGTAATTCCAGCACGGTCCTGTACGAGGTCGTCGACGCTGCCCTGCGCCACCCGTCGTTGCTGCCGGTCGTTTGGGGTCCTGGCTGGAAAGGCTGGGACGCGACCAAGTCGGTCAGCGCAAACATCAACGGCAAGTGGGGCGGCTGCGGCTACTTCGACGTGATGTGGACGTTTGCCTGGCTCCTGAAGAGTATGTTCTGATCATCTATCGTATCTTGCTCGCTGTTGGGGTACTTGCGGAGTGCTGAAACTGAGTCGTCTGACGTTGTGTGCTGCTGTAGAGGAGGACCCTTTGATGGACGCGCCTGGGTGTAACACGCTCTTCATCCACCAGCTCGGAGATTGCCACGACGGTACGCCCGAGGGCTCGTGCATGCAAGTGCGTCCTTCTTCAATCTTCCCATGGCCCTTTAGCGCCGCTGATGAGTCGACCGCGTATGCGCCGCGCAGGATTGGTTTCCTTACCAGTCTAACATCACCCTCTCGCGCTACGCCTTCGAGCTCAACGATGTCTTCACGCACGAGCGCATCATGAAGAATTTCCCAGGGATGCAGATGCACCTGTTTGCACACAGTCCAGATGCTGTGAGTGCGCTCTTCCCTTGTGTGTGCCTTGGCTGCGCGCTGAAAGAGCATCGCATTCTCCCAGGCCAACCCGTGGGACTTCTACCCGCTTGACGACTGGAACGCCAAGAAGCGCGATACTGTGCTCTTTGGGTACGTTCATCCTTGCTTACTTCCGATCGCTCACAGCGTGATCTGACAACTTGAACGACTTGCCAGCTTCGAGGGCTCCTTCTATCCTTTGCGCTCGACCGTCTCGCAGGCCATCCACGACCGCAAAACCTTTGTCATCCGCCATGAGCACCCCGGTACGTCTCTTAAACTTCTGACTGTGCCGACGCAGCTGACCGTCCACCATGCGCGCGCAGGCTACGGCGTGTCGTACCCCGAATCGGCCTTGACGGATCCGGAAGAGACGTACGACATCACCTCGCCCCTGCACGCCAGCCACCGGAGGATCCGCGAGGACTTTGCACGCGGAATGCGCGAGGCACGGATCTGCGTCGTACGTTCGCTGAAGCTGGCTTGCGCGCGGAGGGGGTTGAACTGACTCTCGTTCTCGCGTTAGTTTGACTCGAGCGTCGAGCGGAAAATGATCAGAAAGTGCGTCTCCTTCTCTTTCATGCGATCGCGCGCTGCGACTGACCAGCCTATCGTGCTCTCAGGTACGCGCAGGCAATGTTGAGGTGAGTCCATCCACCTTGATCAGGATCGTCTGAAGGCCCTTGTGCTGAATCCCTCCTCGACCTCTTGCAGCGGCTGTGTCATCGCCGGTGACGTTCCTACCGAGATGGAGGACGACCTCAAGCAGTTCATGATCATCTTTCAGCCATGGTGGTCGATCGAGGTACGCCTCCCCATAGCCTGCGCAGCCGCGCCTTCGCCTACTGATCTTGCACCTCCTTCCGCCTTGCAGGAGATCAACACCGTCATCGAGAAGGCGCTCAAAGATCCTGCCGAGCTCCAGCGCAAAGCTCTCCACGCCTTCGCTTTCGCCCGGACGCACCTGACGAACCTGCGCAAGGTTGATAAGGCGGTGATGCCGCACGGGTTCGCGGGTGATTACAGCCGGGGCGAGCGCGGGTACAAGTTCCCGTACGGCTTCAGCCAGCGCTGCAGGTCGTACTGGAACAGCCCGGGTGGGTACCGGCCGCCGTGGTGCGGTAACAGGCTGCTCGGTCTCGAGGGGCCAGAGTCGTACTCTGTTTGATGAGGGAAGGACCATGGGAGGGAGTGTGCCACAACCTAGAGGCTGAACGACGCGATGCGGCGTCATGATGCATGTACATTTAATCGTAATGGTGTCCTTCGGGGTAAGGCACAGGCAGCCGCTGCGTGCGAGGGCGAGGAAAAGGCTTCGGGAGGTGGGAGGTCTTGGGCGCGTTCAGTCGTCTCCACGGTGCCTCCTTGAATTCCGCACGTCGCCCTCCCTCATCTCGACTTGGCATACTGGCACACAGTGCATGTCCTGTCCTCTCTCGTCCTCGCCCGACAAGGCGGTCCCCTGATACGTGCCTTAAGGTCAGGTAGAACTTGTCCGCTCCTTCGCATTTCCTCAGCAGCAGCCGCAGCCGATTCCCCTTCAACCGACGCTCACCCCGCTGCGCTCGCCCAGGATGCCGCCCAAGCCCATCAAGTGCCAGATCTGCAGCGAGCAGCCGTTCAAGTACAAGTGCTCGACATGCCAGGTCGTCTAGTGCGTCTCTCCTGCGTGAAATGGCTCGTCAAGAGAGCTCGCAGGCTCACTCGCTTTCGCTCGTCGACCGGCTTTGCAGCTGCTCGGTCGCATGCTACAAAAAGCACAAGGGTACGCTTCTGGCGTCGTTGTATACGCACCTGGTGCCTTGACGGCTGACCGCAGTCGTTCTGCTTTCAGCGGAGACATGCACAACGCTGCCCGCACCAGCATCAACGGCCGGAAACGGGCCCGCTGCGGACGACGCTGCCTCCGCTGCTCCTCCGGACATCCCCAACCCTGCCTTCGCGCCCGAAGCAGCCGCCAATGATCCGAGCATTGAAGCAGAGACAGACCGAACAGCCCCTGTGTTGGAGGAGGGAGAGGAGCCGCCTCTGCGCGCCCTATCGTCGCTCATCTGGCCGCCTGAGCCCGAGGACGCGGACGGCGAGGGGGACCTACTTGACCGAGATCAACCCAAGCCTCTGCGGCGCGATGAGCTGCTTGCCATCGGTGCGTCTCGCTCATGTCAATAGTCCACCGACAGTGCTGACGGCGATACTCGCGCTCGGCAGCCACCTCGGTTGAACTCCGCGCCTTCCTCGCCAACCCCCTCCTCCCGCCTTTGTTGCTCAAAATCAACGCCCTCCCGCATACGCGCTCTTACGGCGTTCACCAGACGCGCGAACAGTACCTCCAGATGCTCCTCGGCGTCGCTCCGCCTGCCTCCACGGGCGGCGCGGGAAACATGCGAGGGCGCGGCGCACGGGGGAGGGGCCGCGGTGCGCGCGGCGGCGGGCGAGGTGGGGGCGCGGCGCACGGCGCACACGGGCAGGCGCCGGAGGAGACGCTCACGCCTGAGGACTTCAGGCTGTTCCGCAGGTTCGCACTGTGCGTCGAGGACGTGCTCAGGAGTGTGGGCAGGGAGCGGCGCGGGCTGAACTGGGAGCTGGTCGACGAGGATGAGGAGGAGGATCCGCTGAAGATGCTGCTGTGAGGCGGTGATGTCGGACAGCTCGCAAATGAGCTGAGTGAGTGCAGTCCGACTGCTGCTACCCAGCGCTATGGCTGACAATCCCTGAACGCGGTCAGGGCCCCTGCCCGTCCGCGCGGCCCCTGCCTAGTAGGACGAGCCGCAAGACCCCCCCCCCCCTCCCTCGCCGCAGAGCACAACAAAGCTCTCTTGGCCGTCGATTGTTGCTCCAACCGAGTGCGCCAAGGCGCTGTAGGGTTGAAAGGTTGGCCGAAGGCCGCGGAGCACTTAGGCGCTCCCAGTGAAGCGCTACCGGTGCAACCCGTCTTGCGCATGCGCAATACCATGTCCATCTCAACGGTAAAGGCCGTCTAGTCGCGTGACAAGCTCATTCGAGGTGATTCGCACGTCTTGAGAGCGAAAGCCATGTCGTCAGCCTGCAGCCCGGGTATCTTGAGAAAGAGGTGGGACTCACACTTGATGCCCAAGCTACCCCTCAGCCGCCCGACGCACGCCTCGTAGCTCCCGCCGACAGTCTTCTTCACCTCGTCCCGCATGCGCTCGCGCACCTCACCCCCGCCGAGCCTGAACGTCCGGTGCGTCGCCTCGAGCGCGTCGAGCCCGTCCCAGAAGCGCGTGAGCGCGTCCTTGGCCGACTGGCGCGCCGTCGCGGACGTGACGCTGTCGAGCTGGCGCGAGAGGTCGTGGAACGGCTGGAGATAGGCAGCTGTTGGCACGAAAGGCAAACAAGGGGTCAGCGAGGGAGAGCGCCAGCCGATGCGAGATGGACGAACCCTTTGCATTGCGGAACGCGCGGTTCAGCAGGTCCTCCGCCTCCTCGCTCAGCAGCTCGCCCACCTCGGCCGGCGCGTTCAAGATGATGTTGTCCCTGAGGAACGTCACTGTCGCGTCAAGCAAGCCGTCAGCAAGCAGCGCACCGAAGGGAGCCTAAGGCAGAAGAGGGGGACAAACTGTTGTTGACGAGGTAGATGCCGCCCGTGCCGGATCGCATGGCCTTTGCGCGAGCCTCCATCGAGTTGACGAGCGCCGCGATGAGGTCGTCTGCTCGGGCCACCACGAACGTCAGCCTTGGTGCACGCGCACTCCGCTCGCGCGATGATGATGAAGGGAGTTGAGCGCACAGACAAAGTGCTCGAGGAGCGAGCCGCCGTCGTCTTTGGCGGCCGAGGCCGGGGAAGCGGCACCCATGAGCCACTTGCGATCACCAAGCGCGTACAGGAACTGCTCTACAACGTGGCCATGTGAGGGCAACGTCAAAAGGTAGGCCACCGTCTAAAAATGCGGTACGCAGCTCCCTTCGTCAGTCATTGGTGAGCCTCCCAAAGATGAACGACACGACGCACTTCAGTAGTGGTGGAAGAGACGGAGACGGAGGGAGCCTCGCCCGGCCTGATCATGGCGGACACCTTTGCGCTCTCGACCGCCTCCGGGATGGCGCGCGTGCACACCCCTCGGAGCGCGCGGCCAACCTCCCCTTGCTGGCTCCCGTCCACCGCGAGCCAGTCGCCTCCCGTGGCGCCGGACAGGGCGAAGAACTCGTCCCAGCGCTCCTGCAGCGCTGACAGGTGTGCAAAGAGGGCGTAGGAGCGCCAGGGGAGGGGGTCCTTGCGCAGCGTCTGCAGGTGGGCGAGAACGTGCGCCTTGAGCGCGACGAGTGACGGTGCCAGGAGGGTCGTCAGCAGCGCTGGAGGCGGTGGCTGCGTGCTCGGGAACAGGCTGAGAAGGATGAGGCGCTCGTTCTTCGCGCCCTCGAGCCAGCCTTCGACCAGCCGGCCCTCGGCGGACTCATCCCCTGCCGCTGCGCCGGCCGGCAGACCCACTCCCGAACGGATCCACTCGCCCCTAAGCGCACCCCATATGCGCCAGACCTCGTCCCAGTCGCGTTTCCCGCTCTGCATCGCGAGCGGCGAGCGCGCGAGGTACGTCGCCAGCCCGCTGTCAACGAGGGCCGAGAGCGTTGAGAGCGTCGCCTCTGGATCGGGCGCCTCGTGAGCATAGTCGGCAAGCTCGGGCGGGGTGGACGGCGAGCCGACAAGCAGCGTGCTCGAGAGGAGCTTGCAGAGCGCCTTGAATGCCGTCTCGGCGACACGATTGCTGTCGCGCAGCGCGCCTTCGCCGCCCGAAAGGCCAGACGCGCGAAGGTCGGCGATGTGCTCGACGACGGCATCGAGCGCCTTGAGGTAGCCAGGTAGATCGGCGGTGAGAGACGTCGGCGGTGAGAGGAGCCGGTTGGACGACGACTGTGAGGCGGCCTGCTGCACGCGGACGGTCGAGAGAGCTGCGATGGTCGCGTCGATGTCTGCGGAGCGCGCGAGCCGACACGACAGGCCCGTACAAGGTAGTCAGTAAGCTCCTCGTCAACCGACTGAGATTCTCCTTGCACTCACTGGCCTGTAGTCGCGTTGTCGCCTGCGTGCTCTGATGCAGCGGCAGGATCGTCCGCTCGAGGCGGTTCAAGCGCGTGTCGAAGTGGGCAAGGATGCCTGCGGGTTGCCGTCGTCACTAGATGTCAGCTCTTGCTCTCAAGCTCCCAGTCCACGTGACTCCTAGCTGACAGAGCCTCTCAGGTGGCCGCACCTGTCATCCGGGACGAGAGCTGGTGCGTCTTCTTGAGGTTCTGGTCGAGCTGCGCGCCGGAGGAAGGGCCATCGCGGACGCCGGCAAGGCAAGGACGAAGCGTCAGGAACCAGACCCGCCCAGCAGCCAGACGCGGGACGCACCAGCTCGATCTGCGCCGTCGCCTCGGAGACGTCTGCCATGCTGCCTGGGGGTGATGACGGGATGGACGGTCGAGGGGACGAGGCCAGGGTGCACGTTCGCTGTCGGGCAACGCCTCAGCCGGCAGGGCAGTCCTGAATCAGGCTGGCCCTGCACCGTCACCTTGCACTTTTTTCCTCCTAATCGTCTCTCTGGCAGCTCCAGATCGGCTCGGTCCGTCGACATTATCCTGCCCTCGCTCGCTCCTCGCAGGATGTTGTCTCCGTCGCTGCTGGTGTGTGCGACCTTTGCGGCGGCAGCAGCAGCCAGCGCTTCAGCCCTCGCCGTCCGCGAGCAGCTCCAGGACAAGCGTCAGTCGTAGAGGCCCCCTTTGCTGCTTCCTGCCGCCCGATGGTGCTGACGAGCATCTTCGCATCCTCTTATGCTGCAGCCCTTCACGGCCGGTTCATCCAGTGCGGCCTTCTGCCATCTCGTCACATCGGCTTGGCGCAACGAGCTGACCCCTGTGCCCGTTGCGTCGAAACTCCGGCGTCCGTCCGCACTGCAGCATCACCGACATCCACCCCGACCCGTACTACGCTCCTGGTTCCAAGGTCGGCGAGGCTTGCCACGTGGAGCACAACCTGCACCCTTCGGTCGGGACGTCAGGGGTGGACGCGAGCGATCCGCGCAAGGCTGGCCGCTGGGGGACGGGCCCTTCGTGCGTACGACGTCACTCTAGCACAGCGCCAGACCTAACAAGCCGTCCTTATTTGGCGACTGACAGGGACTGCGACTCGCCGCTGTCGCTCATGAACATCACCTTTGACTGGCTCGAGAAGGAGTGGGCGGACAAAGTCGACTTTGTCATCTGTGCGTCATGGCCCTTCGCCGCGCGCAGCGCTCCTCAGCCCTGACACTTGGACGTGGCACGTGCACAATGCGCACGGCGCTGACAGGGACCGGCGACAATGCACGGCACGACATCTCGCGCTCGCTCCCGCGCACGCCGAACGAGATCTACAACCTCAACCGCATGGTAGCGCGCAGGATGGACGGCGTCTTTGGGAAGAGGGGCGTCAAGATCGTCCCCTCCCTCGGCAACAACGACATCTGGCGTGCGTCTCGTTACTTTCAAACAGCTTTGCGAAAGACTGACGAGGAGGATGACAATCTGCACAGCGCACAATATCATGTACCCCGGCCCGAACGCGATCACGGAGAACTTCCTCGACATCTGGTCGCGTTACGTCCCGTCCGAGCAGACGCACGTCTTTGAGCGCGGTGCGTCCCTCAATAAACATCAACCGTTGCGCTGCAGCAGCTGAACATACTCTGCCGGCTCTCAGGCGCGTACTTCACGTCCGAGGTCATCCCGGACAAGCTTGCCGTCATCTCTCTCAACACGCTCTACTGGTACGACTCGAACAAGGCGGTCGACGGCTGCCCGTTCAACGGCAAGGAGGCCGGGTCCGAAGAGATGGACTGGCTCGAGGTCCAGTTGTCCATCTTCCGCGCGCGGTCGATGCAGGTCTGGCTCACGGGCCACGTCCCGCCTAGCCCTGGCAACTACTTCCCCGACTGCTGGTTCAGGTTCGGCGAGCTCGCCCTGAGATTCCAGGACACGATCGTCGGCAGCATGTTCGGCCACATGAACGTCGACCACTGGTTCATGATGGGTGCGTCACGTCGGCCTGCTCCCGCGCGCTTCGCCTCGCCCGCCTAAGACTGACCTCGCGTCCCCGCGCGCGTTTGCAGAGTCCAGCAGCCTCGAGCAATGGCGGCAAGACCCGGGCAGGTACTCCCTCACCTCAGCCGCCGTCGCTGCTGCCTCCAGCACCAACTCGACGGCCTCCTCGAAGCTCGCGTCGTCCCTCCTCTCGTCCTACACCTCTCTATCGTCCTTCGCCGACCTCTCGCCCTCCTCCTCGTCAAATGCGCACGCACTCGCTGCAGCCACCGTCTGCGACGACCCGAACCTCGCGATCTTCAAGTCGCGCACGAGGAGCGGCACGCTCTCGGGCGACCTGCTGCGTGCGTGCGAGCGCCTGCCGCGCAAGGGCAAGGCGGATCTCGGCGACTATGCGATCGTCAACGTCGGGCCGAGCGTCATCCCGACCTACTTTCCGAGCGTGCGCGTCTTCACGTGTGTCCGGCTCTTCGCACGCATGATCACGCGTCAATGCTGACCCTCCTTGTCCGTCGCAGGTACAACACGACGGGCGAGCCGTTCCGGCAGAACCAGACGATCGGGAGCAAAGGGGCGTTCCAGTTCCCGGACGACGCCTTGGTCGCCGACGGTGAGGATGACGAGGACCTCAACGACCTCCTCGACGTCGCCTCGCAGCAGCTCCTGCCGTCAACGGATAACGACGACCTGTCGCTGCTCAAGTCCAAGCGTAGGAAGAAGAAGGGCAGGAAGGGCAAGAAGAAGCCGCACCGTCCTGGCGACGCTTGGTGCCGGCGCAAGAAACATGCGGCCGAGCCCATCTGCCAGCCGCGCAAGACGCGCTTCACCGACGACAAGGCGCCGAGCAGAAGGAACGGGTTTGGCACACCGCTCGGGTACTCGCAGTGGTTCATGCCGGACATCAACAACAAGAAGGACAAGCCAGAGTGTGAGTTTATTCCCCTTCCTGTGCGCCTAGGTGGTCTCCCTGAGGCTGACTATCTCTGGCTTGCAACCTGCGCAGACCTGCTCGAGTACGTGACGTACCACCCGTCGGTCCTCGTGCCCGCGCCCAACGTCACGCACATCGGCTCCTTCGTCCCGCCCATCCCCTTGCACCTTCTGCCCAACACGCTCCTGTCTGCCCTCTCCAGCGGGCCAATGACCCTCTCTGACAAGGCGGCCGAGGCGCTCAAGCACTACACGCCGTACAAGATGCGCGACCTGACGGTGGACAGCTACGTCCGCCTCGGCCGGCAGCTCGCGGCCGACAAGGACCTGTGGAAGCGCTTCCTCAACTTCATGTACGTCTCGACGAAAAAGAAGGAATGAGCGGCGGCGGCGGAGGGACATAGCCCGCGGCTCGCCAAGAGTGGCTGGCAACGGTTTGCCGAGAGGTTGACGCGGACGGATCCATGTTGTACAATTGTACGCCCACCCTCCTGCGTGCCACACCCTAAGCCGAATCAAATCAAGTCGTGAAGAGTCATCCATCCGAGCGAGCACACGCGCTTAGACGCGGGCCGGCTTGGGGGCCTTCATGGCCTGCTTGGAGACCTTGGGGGCACCGCCGGTAGTCTACGCACACGCAAGAGTGTCGAGAGCGTCAGAGGTCGGGCAGCAACGCGAGCAGCGCAAGCAGAGGGTGATAAACGCACCTTGGGGCGGGCAGCAGCCTTGGCCTTCTTGTCGGTCTTGGCCTTGGTGATGGCGGCCTGGCGAGCGGCGTTGCGGACCTCGGGCTTCTGCGTGCGCTTCGCGAGGATCGACGCGAGGTCGGCGCCGACGACACCACGCTGGGCCTTGACGGTCTTGCGGCTGCGCTTCTTGGCGACCTCCTCAGTCACGCCCTTCTTGTGCATGCGGCGGTAGACCTGCGTCCATGCGATCTTGCGCGGGTTCTTGCGCTGCAGGAAGAGGGACTCCGACTTGTGGTTGAGGAAGCGGAAGACCTGCATGCGCGAAGGGCAGCGGAGCGGCACACGATCGCGAAGCGGCGGGAGAGGGCGCAAGGGAGCAGGCACGAAAGCGAGTCGAGTGAGGGTACGATGAAGAGGGGACAGCGCGTAGGGAAAATCAAAGTCAGCCGTGCTCGACTCGAGACCAACTGCCCTGTGGCATGCCGGCTCCCGTCCCCCGCTTCTGCGTCCCAATCTCCGGACACGCGCGTGGACAAGGGCTCGGAGACAAGCTGAACGCACCTTCGAGTCGCCACGGACGTAGAGCTTTCCCCGCGAGGGGTAGATCTTGTATCCCGAGAAAGAGCTGAAAAGAGCAAGCGATGTCAGCACCTTCCCCATCAAAACCATACTCGTTGGAAAGCAAGATCGGACTCACCAGATCTCGACCTTCATTTCGGCGACTGCTTGATGTGATGTCGGTGGTGGTGAGGGAGAAGTAGAAGGGAGAGAAGACGATGAAGTCGCGAGGGAAGAGGATGGACGCGGCACAACGCAGGTTGCAGAAGCGGCGGCGCGGATCGAGCAAGACCAGTCGGAATGGCAAGCAACCGACGAATGCGTTCCAGAGTGGGTTTGGCGGGATGAGGTAGCGAAGCAGAGGGACAGAGAGAAGTCAGCCTCACGCACTACAGCGCAGAGCAGACGGACCTCGCGCAAGACGCAGCAAGCCCCCCCCCCCCCCCAGCAGTGCACATCCCCTGGGTCGATTGAGGAGCCCTGTGCTGGCCCAGACCTCCTACAATCCCTGCTGCCTGCCACGCATGCCTCCTCCTGGCCGTCCCTCCGCTGGTTGAGGCAGCATGACGGCAGCTGCGCCGAGCTGGATGGGCAGCTGCCGGAGGGCTCCTTTGCCCGCCGCGCGCCGCAGCCGACGAGCTCGGTCCTGCTAGATTCCTGGGCGACCTGCTGCTGCTGCTGCCGCTACCGAGGTCCTGACCTGAGGCGAGACGATGACGCACCTTGACTTGCTGGCTGGTGGTGCGAGAGGGCCTTGTCGTCCTCCTTGCTATCCTCCCAGCCCCGACCGCCCGGGGCTCGCGCGGCGGCGGCGGCGGAGGCGGCGGCGGCGGCTTCGAAACAAAACCCCCGATCAACTGGGGTCAGAGCCCCAGCCTATTTCCTTCGAGCGCCCATCGTTCTTTGGCAATAGTACTGAACTGACCCTTGTCAATGTTGCTTCTCGTCTTCCGCCCCTCCTGCTGTCTACCGTGCGGCTGCGACGAGAAGCAGACGCTACAGCAAGCAGAGGCAGGAGGAAGAAAGACATCAGCAGCATAGCACAGACAAGGAGCGAAGTGCGGGTCAGTCAGACAGGGACTGAGGCGCGAGACGCAGAGTCGACGCCTGTCGCAGCTCAGAACAGCGCGCAGCTGGCTGACCTCGCGAACGCAGGCTCAAGAGGAACTGATCAACTCGGCTTTTGGACTGCGCTGACGCTGGCATGCTGTTGTAGGCGAAGGTGGAAGCACCTGGCCATGCTAGTTCTCGACTGACCCATGAGAGACTAGGTGAGAGGCGGCGGCGGACTTGCGCGGAGAGCGGGACGGCGGCGTCATAGGGCACAGACGCGCGACAGACACCGCCGGAGGAACGACGTCGACAGGTGTGAAGACGAAGCGTAGGGCGTGGACCTGTCTCAGCGTCTCAAGGGCGGTCCGAGCCACCCGAGCTGCAGGACCTTCCCTCGAGAGGTGATCGAGCCTCGTCTGACGGCGATGCGTAACAGTATGTGTTCTAGTTCTCCTCGGACGACCTGAGCAGGGCTGACCGACAGCCGTGTCCTTCCTTGACAATCATCAGCGCTCCTCCGCCGCGACATCAGGAAGCTCCGCAGCACCGAAGGTCTTCGCCGCGCTCTCTCGTCGCCCAGCTGCACCTCCGGCTGCGGCTGGCACTTTACTTTCCGCTCGTACCAGTCTGTCTTCACTGGGAGCTCTGACCTCAAGGCGGATGAGTTCGAGGTCGAGACGAACGCCGAGGGCTAAGCGAAGGTCATCCTCTTTTTCCAGCCCGACGGCGAGCCCGAGTCCAAGATCGGGAGGAAGAGGTGGCCTCTGGGACTGGTCTCTTGCGTTCTCGCTCGCGCCTTCATGTGCTTTTTCTCCCCCACTTCGTCTTAGTCCCGTCCCCCACCAAGTCGCTCCTTGATCGTCCCTTCCATCGCCCCTGGCTTACACCCTTGTACCGCAAAGGCCCCGCTCCTTCCTTATTCTTATGCCACATCCTCATTGCGATGCCCCTTCCTTTTGCGCCTTGCAGCCGTGCAGACCTTGACAGCTCAGCCGAGTTGTCTGTCGAGAAGGAAGCGGAGCGGGATCCTTCGCGAAGGAAGGTCGACCTTGATATAAGCATGCAACGCGGTCGAAAGGTAGCCCTATCGCGAACAAGATGCAAAGGGCGGGGAGAGCGGCTGTCACCTGACAGCAGGTCGGTCGCGAAGGAACAAGCTCGCACAGCCGAACGGGACAGTGCGCGTGATGCATTCTCATCGGGCACGAAAGCAAGCGCAGGCTGGTTGCAAGGAACTGGTGAGGCAAGCGCCAGAGACGACGCTCGCGGGTCCTCACAAGCAGTGAAGGAGGGACGTCGAAACCAAAGCTTAAGCCTTGATCTTGAGCTGGCCAAGGAAAGCAGCCTTCTCGGCCTTGGTCTGGAACTTGCCGTGGCCGAACTGCGCAACGTTGAGAAAAAAGGCTCAAGTCAGCGACTGCCAGAATCGCAAAGAGGATCGCGCGCGTGTGACGTACCTTCGAGCTGGTGTCAATGAACTTGAGCGTGACCTGAGTAGAAGGAGCAAGAAAGTCAGTCGCTTGGCTAGATAAGTAAAAAGGAAAGCAGAGACGCACCTTCTCGAGGTGAGTGCGCGAGGTGTGGACCTGGAGCGACTTGCGGAGGGTGAGGACACGCTTCTTGGTACCGACGGTGGCGCCCTTGACGATGAGGAAGTCGTTGTTGATGACACCGTAGTGGGGGAAGCCACCCATGGGGTTGATGGTCTTCTCGGTGATGTCGGACTCGGTCGAGGCCGACTTGGCGTCGCCAGCGGCACCGATGCGGTAGATCTTCTTGTTCTTCTCCGTACGGTGGTGGAAGCCGTTCTGACCGGCACGGGCGACCGAGAACATGACCATGGCCGGGTGCCAGGCTCCGATACAGGCGACCTTGCGAAGACCCTTGTGGGTCTTGCGGGGGAGCTTCTTGGTACCCCAACGGGCGGTGACACCCTCGAAACCCTTACCCTTGGTGATACCGATGATGTCGATGACCTCGTCCTGCTCGAAGACGGAAGCGACCTCGACGGGCTTCTCGAAGTGGCCCTGGGCGAAGGCGACCTTGTCGGCGACGGTACCGCCGTTGACCTGGATCTCCATCAGGTGCGCCTTCTTCTGCGAGAGACCGGTCTTGCGGATCTGGGTGTGGGCAAGGACGCGGACGACCGTGCAGTACTTGCGGATGCGCTCGAGCTCGCGGTTGATGGACGCGCCGTTGTTCTCAGAGTGCTTCTTCGAGTACTTGGTGAACGCCTGTACGAAAAACGACGAAGAAGTGCCGGTCAGCCAGCCGCAGCGGGTACATGACAGCAGAGCAAGACCTCAAAGTGACGCACCTTCTTCTTCGAGCGGTACCAGTTCTTGTAGAAGCGACGCTTGAGCTCGTCCGAGAGGTGCTCAGCCCAGACGGTCGTGAGCGAGCGGAGACCGCGGGGGGTCTCGACGTAGCCGACGACACCGACGACCATCATGGGAGGGGTCTCGATGACGGTGACGGCCTCGACGACCTCACGCTTGTGCATCTCTGCAGAGGCGCAACGAGCGAAGAAAGGCCGTCAGTCAGCAGCTGCTGAGGTAAGGGCAGCGACCAAAGCCGTGCGCAAGGAAAGGGGAGGACGCACTCGATCCGGGTCGGTCGAGGTCGCGGACAACGTGGGTCATACCAGCCTTGTAACCCATGGTAGCCGTGAGGTGGACGGGCTTCTTGGGGTCGTCCTTGGGGAAGGCCTTTACCTGGAAGGGAGCAAGGGGCGGCGGGGCGGCAGGGTCAGGAGGGAGGGGCTGCCGCAAGAACCGGCCGGCAGGGACGGACCTTTCCGCGGCCGCGGACGCAGCGCTTCCTGGGCAGGAACCCGAGCGAACCGTGGCGGGGGGCTTCGTACTTCCTGTGCGACATCTTGAGGGAGGGGTTGAGGTGGGAGACGGCGGGTCGGACGCTCGACCGGCCGGCGGCGGCGGCGAAAAAGCCTGCAGACCCCCGTTTCAAACTCCGCATGCGTCCTGATGCGGCAGCCGCATCCACCTGTGCGTCGACCCCGACCCCCTTCGCTGGTCTTTCGCGTGCACGGTCATCCGTGCCTCTCGTGCAGAGCGTGCGTGCGCTCGGAAGGGGAAGGCGCAAGGATGGAGGGCGCCGGGCGAGCCTTGCAGCAGTGCGCGCGCAGCAGGCTAGCAGCAGCGCGGCTCGGGCCTTGATCCTGCCGAGCGAGAGAGCCTGAGCTTCTCGGCCGGCCTGGGACAGCGGGGGGCGGCGCAACCGCAGCCGAAGACGACGACGCTCCTATTCTAACTAGGGCTCCTCGACGCTGCGTTCTAGCGGGTCACTTTCAGCGCAGGGGGGACAAGAAGCTGCCCGAGAGGGAGGCGCAGGACGCACAAGCCCGACAGCAGGTGGTCCACCGTGCCCGATGCGACCGCATAAGGCCGCTCGCTCGCCCTTCGAAGCACCTGCACAGCCGTGCCCGGGGCTGGCGAACAGCGGGCCGCTGGACGACGCGCTCCCGTGGTCAGCGTGCCCGCGCGAGAGCCGGCGTGAAGGTAGCTCCTTGAACGAGCGCCGACGGTTCATCTCCTCCCACAAAGCCGCCCCTGGGCGTCCAACAGCGACGCGTTCATCATGGTCGTGCGTGGTGCGCGAGGCGTGAAGGGACAGTCGTCGATGCGGCTGGTCGAAGGAACGACAGTCTGAGCTGCTGCGCGCCGCGAGCCGAGCAACGTCGACCGATCCTCCTCCTCCTCCTCCTCCTCCTCCTCCTCCTCCTCCTCCTCCTCGCCCTATTCCTCTCGTTTGTTGTCCCCTATCCTCGACCACCCCCGATTGACCCAGCGGCCTGCTCGCCTACTCACGCTCTTGCTGCCCGTGCCGCTTGCCCGCTGATCCGCTGGCGGCACCGGCCGCCGCCCCTCGGCGTTCCCAGCACGACCTCACGCGTTCTCTTGACAGCCTCTGCTGCCCTCGTCCATCCGTAGTCTTTCCTTGCCCTCAACCAGGTTGCGTTCGCAGCATCCCTGCAACCCACCCGTCACGATACTCGCCGCCCGCTCTACTGCCCGCCTCGTTCGCCAGGCCGCAAGTCTTCGCTGCTTCGCTTCCTCCTCGTCCAGTAGCACCACAAGCAGCTCGACTTCGGCTCTGCCACCGGTTCTCCCCCAGCAACAGCAGCAGCAGCCAACCAGCATGCCGCGAAAGGAGAAGGTCATTCCGCCTCCGCCAATGCCCAACGAGGGCAAGAAGCTCTCGCCTAAGGAGCTCAAGGAGTTCGGAAGGCTGGGCGAGCACATGGAGGCATTTCACGGTACGTGAGCAGCTCGCTTCCTGCCCTGCCTGCCGTCTGCAGTGCCTCAAACCGCAGCGGCCTTACGAAGGTCCATTCTCAGTGACCGTGCTGAGTGCCCGTGCTGACCTTGTTGTGTGCGTCGTGCGTGTTCAGGTCACTTTCGCCACGAGTGCGTCGTTTCACCCCTGGCCGTCCGCAGTTTTCGCTTCGACGCGCAGCTCACCCCCTTCCCTGCCGCTCTGACGCGCTGCCCGGCAGGTTCAGCGCCATCTACCGCCTCGCCGACGGCTCGTTCGAGCGGCACGGGATGGACCTCGACCGTTTCCTGCGCATGTGCGAGAACTTTGCGCGCCAGCTCGAGTTCCACCATACGTGCGTGCCCCTGCAGCTTTGGCTGGATCGGGCGGCAGGAGGACCACGGCTGACCTGACTGCTGGCGTTGGCGAGCGCAGCATCGAAGAGCGCATGGTCCGCCCTTTCATTGCAACCTGATGCCACAGAGTGATGCTGACCGCCGCCCGTCCTCTGATCCGCACTGGCAGATGGTGCGCCGTCCTCGGCTAGACTTGGACCCCGAGAGCGCAGGCTCAGCCACTGACTCTCCGTCCGCTCTCCCCGCCCCCGTCCAGTTCCCGATCCTCGCGAAGCGCATGGTTTCCGAGTTCGGCGACACCCGTGCGTCCTCTCCCCGTCTCTCGTTTGCAGTGAAGTGAGGGCACCTGACTCTGACCCCTCTCACGCGGCGCAGACCCCGAGGCGCACCACCAAATCCACGCCGGGCTCGACAAGTACTCTGCCCTGCTCTCCTCCTTTCGCGCGGGTGGGAGGACGGCGTACGACCCGGCGAAGCTGCGCGCGGTGATGGACTCGTTCAGGAACGTGCTGTTCACGCATCTGGACCAGGAGGTCAAGGACCTGTCGAGGGACAACATGCTCCGCTACGTGCGTCAGCTTGCCTTTTCTTGCTCCGCTGGTGCGACGCTGTGCTGATGCTGGGCTGCTTCTTTGTCGCAGTGGACGCTCGAGGAGGTCCGCCGACTGCCGATCTAGCCCTTGCACCCGCCTCTCCTTCTTCCACCCCTCGCGATAGACGCATATCCATGGGATCGCCGGAATTTGCGCTCGCACAGCTGCGAACAGACAAGGTACTCTTGCGACACGGCTGCTCATGGCCGAGGTGGAGATGCCGTCGTCGGCGATGACCGCAGATGAGATTCGCTGCCGCGACGAGCGTCAGCCGAGCACTTCCTGACCTTCACCATTCCTCCTCAACCCCCTTTCACCTTGGCAGTCATGTCCGTCTCTGTTGCGCGGCCTGCCCTCGCTGATCCGCCAGTCACGGACAATACGGCAGCCGCGGCAGCGGCAGCCGCGGCCCTAGCCGCACCGCCGACCCCTCTCCTCACGCTATCGGCCAACGCAAAGCACGGCGACTTCCGCGACGCGCTCTTCCGCGACGGCGTCGTCGTCGTACCCGGCGTCGTGTCTGAGGACCGGGCGGCGCAGTACGTCGATCGGGCGCATGCGTGGCTCGAGAGCTTTGGCATCGGGTACAAGCGGGAGGACGAGCGGACGTGGGACCTCGCCAACCTGCCGTACAACATGAAGGGCGGCCGTGCGTCCCTTCATCTCGTCTCCCATCGGCAAAACCGTGCTGATTTAGCAAGGCTACAGTGTACACCACGCACGGCGTGTGCCACAGCCAGCTCGCATGGGACATCCGCCAGGAGCCGGCCGTCGTCGAAGCCTTCGCGCGCGTCTGGGGCACGGACGAGCTGCTCGTCTCGTTTGGTGATCCGCGGTCGACCCCTTTCGCCACGTCGCAAGATGGTTGTGCTGACTGCTTCGTGCCCTCTCCGCTGGTCAGACGGGCTCAACATCGGCGTGCCGTTGGACCTCAAGGCGGACGTCCACAAGGGCCTTGACAAGCCGTGGCCGCACACCGACCAGGTGCGCTGTCCTCTGCGCCCCTCCCCCCCCCCCCCTCTCTCGCATCATTGACGCTCTGAACCACTCGGCTCGCATACAGTCGCCGACGCGCCCTTACCTGCACTGCGTGCAAGGCATCGTCAACCTCGCGCCTAACGGCCCGCTCGACGGCGGGCTCACGGTCCTCCGCGGCTCAAAGGAGCGCTTCCAGGAATGCTTCGAGATGTTCGACCATATGAAGCCTGAGGGTGGCTGGTCCCAGGCGGACTGGTTCTCGCATGCGCCGGAGATGCTCGATTGGCTCGAGGCGAAGGGGTGCTGGTGGGAGAAGGTGCGTTTCGTCCCCCCTCCCTGTCCCGCCCCCTTTCCCCCTTGCCTGACGATCTCGAGGCGGTGCGCGGATACTGCGCAGATCTGCGCAGGCCCTGGTGAGCCTAGAACCTTTCATTGCGTAGGCGCGACGCGTGTTGACCATCGCCCTGATGCTCTCTCGCAGGGGACCTCATTGTCCGTTCGACTTTCCCTTTTCTTGCTGCTCAGCGCCCGCGGCCCTCAACTGATGTTCGACCGCCGCTCCAACAGCTCTGGGACTCGCGCACCGTCCACTACGGCGCGATCCCTCGAGCGAAGAACCCCCGCGTCGCCGCCTGTGCGTGCTCCCCCCATCTTCCCTCCTCTGGCCGTCCCCCCTCAACCTTCTGGGATCTGTGCGCACCGCCACGCAGACGTCTGCTACAAGCCCGCCTCGCTCGCCACGCCCGACACGTACGCCGCCAAGCAGCGCGCGTTCGAAGCGCTCGCGGGCGCGACGCACGACCCCCTCTGGTTCAGGACGCGCCCGATGAAGCCGCCTGTCGAAGGGGACAGGGCGTGGGCGGCCATCGAGGGCGGCCTGCCGCGGGCACCTGTGCTGTCCGACGTCGGACGCAAGCTGGCGGGGTTGGAGAAGTACGGAGAGGCAAGGTCATGATGATTTTCGTGCGTGCGTGAGGTCGTCATTTCGTGAAGAGTGGGCTGGGGGAAAGCTCGAGGACGGCGCTCGCGCGCGGCTTAGGCCTTCTTGCCGAGCGAGAGCTTGAGCTTCGGCGGGCCTGGGGCAGCCGGAGCGGGCGACAGCGCGGCGGAAGTGGGCTCCTCGAAACTGCAGTCGAAAGTTGTCGGCGTCAGCGAAGGGGCCGAGGGGGTAAGAGGCTGCTTGAGACGGAGCAGCAGAACGCACAAGCCCGACGGCAGGTGGTCGACCGCGCCCGACGCGACCGAGCCGATGCCGAGCGGCCCATTCGCCTTGGGCGCCGTCTTCTTGAGGTTGAACTCTGCCCAGCGCGGGCACTTCTGGTTCGTCTCTGCATCCGCCGGATCCCGAGGGGTCAGCTGTAGGCGCGCGTGCCGAACAGCAGGGCGGCAGAGGAGAACGCACTCATGTGGCCGACGGCACCGCAGTTTGCGCACTTGCGCGACGTGACGGGCTTGTTGTCGTCCTGCAGCGCCTTCTTGCGGTTCAGCCGGCGCGTCTGGTTCTTCTTGAGCTTGTCGATCTCCTCCTGGAGACTGTTATCACCGTACGGACGCACGATACGCCGCACAAGAGCGGTCAGCAACGCAGAGCTAAGCGTACAGCGGGGCGAAGGAAGGAGCACGCACTACTTCTGCAGCCGCTTGTCGCGGTCCGCATCGCCCGTCGGCGCGACCGCATCCGCCGCCATCGTCTTCTCCTCGATGATCTGCCGCTTGCGGACGTAGGCGTTGATGATGTTGCTGTCGCGGACGATCTCGGTCTTCCACTTGCCGTCGACCTGTGTCGCGTGTCACGCATGCAGGCGGAGAGGGGTCAGCGCTGGAGACAGCGAGATGGACAGAGGAGGAGGGGCAGGGAGGGGACGCACCAGCCGCTTGATCTTGAGCACGCGCGAGCCCTCGCCCTTCGCTGCAAAGTGCTTGCCGCTGCCGACGCTCATCCCGTCGTCACGGTCGACCGAGCTCGCGCGGCTCATCGCGCCGGGGCTCCTCGGCGGCCTCGGCGTGTGTGCGCTCGAGAACGCCGAGTAGCCCGGCGAGGAAGGCGTGAATGCGCCGCCCGAGTCCTCGATCCGGCCGGCGCTGCTATTGACCCGCCCGCGCGCGTCAGGGTGCCCCTGCTGCTCGTCCTCCTCTGTCAGCTCAGGCGGGACCGGGTTCGACAGCGCCCGGCTCTGCGCGTCCCAGATGCGGCGGGCCTCGAGCCGGAAGATCTGCTCCTGGACAGTGTGTCCTTGCTTCTGTTGCGACTTGGGAAGTGTTGCGATGTAGGCTGGCAGAAGACCGCAGGAAGGAGTGAGAGGTCAGCATGCTGTAGCGGGAAGCGGGAGACGAGGGCAGGAAGGAGGGCGCACCCTTGCGGTCCTCGGCCGTCTCATGCTCGCGCAGGAAGACGTCCTTCATCGACACCTTGATGAACGAGAAGCCCTCGCCGCGGCCGGTCGGGTCGCCCTCGCCGTAGAGCTGGACCCAGGCCTTGTCCCGCTGCGAGTGCAGGTACGTTTTTGTCATGATCCACGGCGCGAGCTTCTGCTCGCTGTCCATCTTGGACTCGTCCTCGGCCTTCTCGTCCTTCTCCGACGTGCCGTACCCCGAGTCTTGCAGGTGCTGCCGGCCGACCGCCATCGACTCAATCATCATCACCGACTCCGGGTCGACCATCTTGAGGTACTCGGCCGGGTCCGGAAACTTGAGCCCTGCCTTCAGGCGCCACGTCTGTTGGTGGATACCCTTGCGGTGGAACTCGAGGAAGTCCTGCGGGCATTAGAGAAGGGTCCGTGATCAGCCCGTACCACTCTGTGCGAGGAGACGACGGATGACCAGAAGAGGGCGCACCTTGAGGCGCTGCCTCATCTGCAGCTCGTGGCAGTCCGGAAAGTACTTCATCAGCCGGCTGAGCTTCATGTGGTTCCCTTTGGCCTTCTGCAGCAGCCGATACGCAATCTGGTGCGTCCGGTCCTTGGCCGTCGACGACACCTTGCGCGCGTGCGGCCCCGGGATCTGCACCGACGGGATTGTCTGCCCGACGACAAAGAGGTTTTTGATATCGCGCAGGTAGTAATGCGACGCGCCGTTGACCGTGGCCCTGTGCGTTTTGGTGCGAAGTGATTTAGCGACAATTCTACCCTTCTTGGATGCGAAGCGAAAGAAGGCGCGGTAGCAACTCCGAAGGAGGGTGCGGGGATAGAGGGGAGGGGGGGGGGGAGAAGGGGTGAATGATGAAGAGGAAGGACAAGGAGAGGGTGAGCAGCGCACGCACTTGACGCAGAGAAAGTCCGTCTCGGCCGGCTTGTGCTGGAACAGCGGCGCCTTGATCAGATTGTTGTACAGCGTCTGCTGCGTCTGCCCCTTGTCAACCGGCGCGAACGACGAGTACGGCGGCTCGTCCGCCGGGTCGAGCACGAACGGCTCGCCCAGGTCGAGCTGCCCACCCGCGACGGACGTCAGCGCGGGCCAAAGGGAGGAGAAACCAGGACCCAACGGGGGCGGACGTACCTTCGGGATGTGGTCGTCGTCGTCCGTCTTTTTGCGGTAGTAGTTGACGAGCACGCTGCCCATGCCGAAGCCGCTCATGATGGGCGGGTTCTCCTCCTGCTCCGCCGCCCGCACGTACTTCAGCCTCTTGCGCAAGATGGCGGCGACGCGCAGGCTCGGAGCAAGGAAGGGAGGGAAAAAAGAGCTGGAGGAAATAGGAGGAAGAGAGAATAGGAGGGAGAAGGAGAGAGAGGGGGGGGGGGGGGGGGAGTTAACGTACCGAGAACTCCCAGAGCACAAACTCGCTCTTGTCCCTCAGCGTCAGGTCGCCAACCTTGCGCAAACCCTCCTGCACGTCCCCGCCCTTGCCAAGCTTGCGCCCGACCTTGTCCTTGAGCTTGCGCGCCGGCGGCGAGACAGTGAACGTCTGCTTGATGTTGGTCGGCGGCTGCAGAGACGGCCGGTGCCAGGCCCGGAGCTCTGACTTTGTCAGGGACGTCTTGTACTGCGCGTCGCGCGAGCGGGCGGGTCAGACAAGCAAGACGGGAGAGAAGTCAGCCGCTATCTGGAGAGACGAAGGGTCAGAGGGGACGAGTAACGGAACGCACGAAAGGCAGCTGCAGCTTGAGCGCAGGGTACGCATGCTGCACGACGATCGATCCAAACGTCTGCCGCACGCGGTGCTTCATCCCTTCGTACTGGTGGTCGTTCGAGATATTGTACGGATCGACGTAGCCGTCGAGCCCGCCCGCGCCGGAGGCGGCGGCAGCGGCGGCAGCAGCAGCGGACGGGCGCGAGCGCTTGGGCGGGCCGGAGGGCTGGAGGGGCACTGCGCACACAAGAGGATGCTGCATCAGCGCGATGTCCCTCGCTCTGAGCGAGGCGTCGCGGAAGAGAGAGGAGAACTCACTTTCTTCCTCCCCGCCCTCCTCCTCGACTACCTCTAACCCCCCCGCGCCTGCTCCCCCTCCCCCTCCGCTGGCCGCACCACCCGCAAGCACGGCCCGGGCGTCCCACACGATCGCGCGAACCCATTCGCCGCTGTCGACCTTGGCGTTGTATGGCGCGAGCGTATTCGGGCGCCGGCGTTTCGGGGGCGGACTGATAGGGCGCAGGGGAAGGGGGGTTGGCGGCGAGGGGGTAGCGAACAAGGGAGGGGAAGAAGCGAGGGAGGGGGAGGCGCGAGAGGGAACTGTCAGTGTGCTGACGGAGGGAGGTCAGGCAGTCGAGGACATACGGTGCCGCCCCGTCGAGCACCACGTCGTCCTCCCACTCGCCCAGGCTCACCATCCTGAACGCCCTGCCCTCCGCACCGTCCCCGGAGGCTCCGTCCACCCACGCTCGGGCCGCCTCCGCCTCGTCGTCCGAGAGCATGCTGACGTCCTCCCACTCGCCGTCGGCGCGCGGGCGGGCGCCCGCCGGCAGGAGCGCAGGCAGCAAGCGCGGCGGCTGGTCGGGGGAGGAGTGGGGGGAGGGCGGGGCTGGGGGCGGGGGGAGAGGGACTGGCGGCGGTTGAGAAAAGGAAGGGCCCAGTGAGAGGGAGGAGGGGAGTAGTCCATGGTATGTGAAGAGGGGCCGGGAGAGGGGAGGAAAGGGGGAACGTTAGCCGTCCGGCAGACGAGGTGGAAAGGCAAGGTATAAGCGCACCTTTGCCAACTTTGACCTTCCTCCTGCCCCGCATACCCTTCGCCCTCCTCTCCCTCCGAGCCCCCGTCCCAGTCAGGCCTCCTCCCGCAGCACCGCCGCCGAACAGGCCGACAAAGTCGAGCACGCCGTCCGTGGTGAACCCCGGGAACACCGTCGCGAGCGAGCGTTCGAGCGGCGCCGCGGGGTGAGATGGCGCGGGGCGGTGTGATCTGCGCGCTTTCGGTGCTGGGAGAGAGGGGAGGACGGGCTGCTGGGGCTGCTGGGGGGCGGAAGGAAGCGCGAGGGCCGCGCCAGCGCGAGGGGGCGAAGGCGCGGTCGTCGAGGCGGGCGAGCCTGCGGACGCCTCGTCCCCATAGTCGTCGTCCACCACCCGCCTCGCGCCCGTCCCGAGCACAGGCAGCGACAGGCCCCCGGGCACCGAGCGGCCCGTGCTGACGGCTTTCAGGCCAGCGGCGTAGTAGCGCTCGTGCTCCCGCTTGCGCTCGGCCTCGCGCCGCTCGCGCGCCTCGCGCTCGTCGTCGTCGTCCGCCGCGAGCCCGCCGCCGTCCGACTCGTCCGAGGCCTCCTCGTACGCGTCCTTGAAGATGTCGTCCCTGCCGAGGTTGTTGGCTGCTGCCGCTGGCGCACGCGAGGCGCCGGGCGGGCCGGAGAGGGCGAGCTGGTCGAGCCCGTCGGCGCCGATGCCGACGGAGTCGAGGACATCCTGGAGGGCGAGGTCGCCGAGGAAGGCGAGGGCGTCGAGGTCGTTGTCCTGCAGGGGTGGCGGAAGCAGGAGGTCAGCGTCGTTGGTTCGCTGGCGAGGGACACTCGGGGGGAGACTGACGTCGGCCATGGATGGCGGCGGCGAGCGAGGTGAACCGGCTGAGGGTTGAGAGAGAGGGAGAGAGGGAGAGAGCTGATTGATGGCTCACAGTCGGTTCGACTGGTCTCGTCTAAGCTTCACTCCATTACTCGTCTAATCGTTGTGAAATGCTCGCAAAGACGTCGCGTCTCAGCCAATTTATAAGGAGACTCCATGCCATGGATCAATGCACATACGCCTCCAAGGAGAGTCGCTGTGGAAGGCGCCTTCACCCTTGCGCTAAGCTCCATGGCCTCGCTCAAAAGGGCTCAGGCTTCACATGGACACATCCAGACGCGAATGGATCACACTCTAGGAGAATCCGGTTGAGCTCCTTGTACACCATTGAGGGTAGGAGAAACGAAAGTGAACGTCCCCCCACCTTTTTTTCGTCCCCCTGCCGCCCCCTTGATGCGCTCACTTCAGCACCGATCCGGAGGGCGCCCCCCTTCCCCCACCGTGCGCTCTGACTCTCCCTCCGCGCTCCTCAACGCTCAACCACGTCTCCCCGCTGCCCATCCCGCCTGCGCCGTCCGCACCTTCACCCAGGCCCACGCCGCACACCCGCAGCTGCTGCGTCGCCGCTCGGACCACGAAGTCCTGTCGAGGACAGCCGTTCTCGCGACTCGGGCGGTGCGAGGAGGGAACGCGCCCGCCGCATCTCGCGCGAAAGTGGTCGCGCACTCGCCTCAAGAAGGAAAGCTCCGACGGCGCGAGAGGCGTTGGGATCGAGGATGGCGTCGAGGCGTTCGGAGGAGGAAAACTGTCGCCGATCGTAGACCTCTGCTTCGCGTAGCGCTTCTGCATTGTCCCTGCTTCCCTCGGCCTCAAGGACCCCCGCCGCAGCACCTCCTCCTTCTCCTACTTCTCGCGCCCCTCCTGTCTTGAGCCTGAATTTCAGGCTCTGGCCGCGCCGACAGAAGGCCGCCCGGATATATTGTAAGACGGCGCACGAAGATCCTGTAGATTACCAGCCTGTTTCCCGCCGGCCATCCTGCCGTCGCAGCTGCGCATCCAGACGGGGTACATGCCGCTTCAATCACTGTCAGCTCCCGACGTCCAGGCTCAGTCCCCCCTCCAGTAAATGGCACCCCAAGGTGAGCATAGAGCCTGCTCCGAGCGCGACCTCGTCCCGCCGCGTCGTCGAAACGATGCCGCTCTTGGCCGCGTCGATGCACATCCCGCGACAGGTCGACGGCGACCGGGCCGACGCCTGGTCCAGCCGCCCCTGTAGGTCAGCCAGTGAGGTCCCCCTCAGAGTGCCCTCGTCTGCAAAGAGGAGAGTGATCGTGGGTCAGGGAAGCGCGCGCGCGCCTCGATGGAGCAGCTGGACTTGGGAGTCGGTTGCAAGAAGCGGGCTGTCAGCGACCAACCGAGGGCGAAACCCCTCGGGTCGGGGGTGTCTCGGGGGTCGGTCCTACTTGGCGTTGGCCTCCCTGCCCTCAACCCGGCCTCCACCCCATCTGATCTCATCTGATCTGATCGCTCCTCCGCCGCCGCAGATGGCCGCCCCGCCCGAGCCGCTGTCGCTCGCCCTGCTGCAGTCCTTCGTCCCGACCCGAACCCTCGCCGCCGACGCCCTCGCCGGCCGCGTCTCCCTCCTCGGCGCCTTCCCCGCCCACCCGGACTCCCCTGCCATCGTCCACCTCGCCCGCGCCGCCCTCCCCGCCGAGCCTGCGCACGTCCTCGCCGGCCTCGTCGCGTGGCAGCCGCGCGGCGACAACGGCATCTACGCCTGGGGGGCCGCCGAGGGCGCCGCCGGCGACCCGGGCTGGGAGGTCAGCGTCGTCTGGCCCGCGACCGAGCTGCACGTCCGCAAGGTGCGCCCAGCCCCGTCGTCGATGTCTCTCGAAAGCGCTGCAGGGCTGACTCGTGCGATCCGCCTTCGCCCCGCTCGTTGGCCGCCGCCAGTACGAGACGCAGGAATACGCGCTCGTGACCGAAACGCCCGAGCTGTACCGCACCGTCACGCTGCCGTACCTGCAGGCGCTCCCGCCGTCCCGGACCGCGTGGTGCGTCCGTCGACTGCACACCCTCCCCCGTCCCGCTCCCTTCCTTCATCTTGCGGCATCGCGCGCTGACAGGGGATCTCTCTCTCTCACTCTCTCTCTCCTCGGGGGCGCGTTCGCGCAGGGTGCACAACATCCTCGCCGGCCTCAAGGAGCAGGACGCCGTCCTCCTGCGCGACAGCGCGTTCGTCCTCCTGCCCGACAGCAAGTGGGACTGCCGGACGGTCGACACGCTCTACCTCACCGCCATCGCCGCCGACGGCGGCAGGCTGCGGTCGCTCAGGGACCTCCGGGGCGAGGACGTGCCGTTCCTGAGGAGGGTGAAGCAGGAGGTCGGCAGGTTCGTCGAGGCCAGGTGGGGGGTGAGAGAGAGCCAGCTGCGGTTCTTCATCCACTACCAGCCATCGTACTGTGTGTCTTCTTTCCACCTTCCTTCCTTGCCCCCTTTCCCCCTTACTGTCCCGCTACATCCCCCCCCCCCCCCCCTTGCCGTCGGCCTGCACCTCTCTCCGTCCTTGCAGGCCACAACTGATGCCCCCCCCTCCTCCCCTTTCCCACGCGTGCGCCACCTCGCTGCAGACCACCTACACATCCACGTCACGCACGTCGCCTACACGTCCCCCTGGGGCGGGACGGCGGCGGACCGGGCGCACCTGCTCGAGAACGTCATCTCCCTTGTGCGTGCCTCCTCCTTCTCCTCCTCCTCTTCCTCCTCCTCCTTCTCCACCCCTTTCTTCTTCTCCTGCTTTTCCTGTGCTTTACCCCTCCGCACCTCCTCTCCCTCACCCTTCTTCCCTTCTTCCCCCCCCCTGTCCTCCCACCCCTCCCGCTCGCCTTGGCGGTAGGAACTGACCGGCGCGCATCCGCCCGGGAAGCTCGAGCTCGACAGCGAAGCGTACGCCAAGCTCAGCCTGACGTACGTCCTGGGCGAGCAGCACGGGCTGCACGGCCCGATGCGGGCGGCGGGCGCCGTCTGACCGCCCCCCCCCCCCTCCTCCCCCACACCTCCCCTCCTCACCGTCCCTTTTGTCGGCCTGCAACCCCGTTCACCGGGTGACGGGCTGGCTGAGGGGGGGGGGGGGGAGGGAGGATGGAAGGACGCAGGCGGCGGGCGCGTGCGTCAGTGGCGAAGGCCCCCCGCTCTCTGCTGCTGCTGCTGCTGCTGCCCCCGTCCGAGAAGCACTCGCTTGCGGGTCGCAACGCCCGGGCGAGCGGCAGATCGGGAGGTCGACATCTCGACGCGGGGGAAGAAGGGGGGTTGTGTGTGTGTGTGTGTGTATGCGCGGAGCAAAAGGGACGGGCGGGGCGGTGTCGCATACGGCCCATGGCAGGCGACTCTCTGGAGAGACTCGAGCTGGACGGAGCAGGGCTTATGGATGGAAGGGGGGTGCTGCCCCGTGCTCGTCCTCGCGCTGTGCAAGCTCAGGAGATGCCGCGTTACGTCGCTGGTGCATGCACCCTATCATGCCAGCTGGGGCGACGTTAATATACATCATAATATGGAAAGGCGACGGACGCGTCGTCGTCCTCCTGCATAGCGACCATCTCCACCCTCCTCCCCTGGTACGCTCCCTTCGCTCCTCAGGACACGAGGTCACCCGGGCGCTCACCCGCGTCGCACGCCCTCCTCCAAGCGCAAGACATGCTCCAGTACACCAAGGACGCCATCCTGCAGACGAGCATCAGGTACCCCCGTCCGTCCCCGCTCGCTCCTCCTCCGCTGCCGCTGCCGACGCTCGCGCGCGCGCCTCCGCTGACGCCCTGCCTTTCCTGCGTCGTGCCAGTGCTCACCACCTTTGTCGCCGCCGTCGGTGCCGCCGTCGTCGTCAACCGCCTGTGGGGGTTCGCCAAGCTCGCGGCCGAGCTGACGGTCCTGCCTGGGACGAGCGTGCGTCCCCCTTCCCCCTCCCGACCCTTCAACCCCTTCCGTCTCTCCTACCTTACCCGCACGTGTCGGTGCTGGCGGGGACGAGGGCTGACCGAGCTGGAGTGGGCGGCTGGTTGGCGGGCATGCAGCTCAAGAAGTACGGCGCTGGAAAGGGCGCCTGGGCCGGTGCGTTCCGCCCTCCCCCTTGACCTCCTTTCCCCCACCCCCCCCTCGCTTTCTGACCCCCCTCCCACCTGCCCACTCGTCCTCGTCGACGCTGACCCCTCGTAACCCGCTCCCGTCCCTTTCCGCTTCTCGCCGCCGCAGCCGTCACCGGCCCGACCGGCGACATCGGGCGCGAGTTCGCGCACCAGCTCGCCAGCAAGGGCTTCAACGTGCTCCTCGTCGGCCGGAACGCGGGGAAGCTGGCGGCGCTCGCCGGCGAGCTCGGTCCGTCCCCCTTGCCCTCTCCTCCTCATCTGGGTCGCTCCCTGGCACCCGCGCAAGGGGCCGGCGGGCGAACGAGGGGGGCGAGGCTGACCTGCCGGACGGCGAACCTTGCTGGGGGCTGCGCGCAGAGGAGAAGTACAAGGTCAAGGTCAGGCAGGTCATCGCAGACCTGAACGACCCGAAGCCCGAGACGTTCGAGCCCCTCGAGCTGGCGGCAAAGGAGCTTGAGATCACGGTGCTCGGTGCGTCCTGCCTTCCTCGCTCCTTCTCTCCGAGCGAGGCCGGGCGCGTCAGGATGCAGCCAGGGGGGCTGATGAGGTGTTCCGCGAGGGCATGCAGTCAACTCAGCCGGCCTGTCGCACGACATCCCGGTCTACTTTGCCGAGACGGACCCGGCCGAGATGCTCAGCATCATCGACATCGTGCGCCCCCGGGCCTCCCGTTCTGCTCTGACGCTCCGAGCGTCGTTCTGACCCAATGACCCCCATCCCCCCTGGCCGTCCTTTCCTGTCATCTACCACGCGCAGAACGTCAAGTCCACCGTTTTGACGACGCAGGCCGTCCTCCCAGCCATGCTCGCGCGCAAGGCTCCCGCCCTGGTCCTCACGATGGGCTCCTTCTCGGCCCTCGTCCCCGCCGCAATGCTCGCGACGTATGCAGGCAGCAAGGCGTTCCTCGAGCGCTGGAGCATGGCGCTCGGCGAGGAGGTGGCCGAGTTCGGGGTGGACGTTAGGCTCGTACTGCCTTACTTTGTCGTGCGTCCCCCCCCCCCCCCCCCCCCCCCCCCCCCCCCCCCCCCCCCCCCCCCCCCCCCCCCCCCCCCCACCCTCCCCCCCCCCCCCCCCCCCCCCCCCCCCCCCCCCCCCCCCCCCCCCCCCCCCCCCCCCCCCCCCCCCCGCCCCCCCCCGACCCCCCCACAGCAGAAGAGAGTGTAGATAG
>MVAM01000120.1:0-47217 GCA_014825675.1 Cystofilobasidium ferigula
GCACATCCTCGGCCTAGCCGTCGCCGCTTCCACCCTGGCGCTCGCAAAGCACGAGCGTCCTCCAGCACATGCGCTGACAAGGGCGCAGACGCCATAAAGGCTGACTTGCCTGCGCCGAGCGCTCGTCCTTCTTGTTCCATCACCCTCCAGACCTTAGTCCGCCTCCTCCCCTTCGACTAAACTGCCCTCCTCACACCCGCCAACAATGTTCGCCTCGCACTGCAACCCTTCGTCCTCGTCCAACCCCTTCGTCGGCACTCCCTTCGCCGCCGCGCCCTTCGACCTGAACGCCGTCATGCAGAACCTTGCCCAGTCGGACCTGCCGTCGTTCGTGAATGACATCCTCCTGAACCTCGCCACCGCATCGACCGCACAAGCCGAAGACGACACTTCAATATCGTCGGACGCTCAGGGCAAGCGCGGGGCCAACGAAGCTTCCAGCCTGCAGGTCAGACAGCCTAGGTGCGTCCATGTCGTCCCTCGCTTCTAGCGCCCAGCCGCTGACCTTCATCTGCGCCCGTTTCAGACTGGACCTCTCAACGACCGCCTCCTCGCCTGACCTGAAGGCCGTTCTCGAGCTGCCCGGCTTCGCCAAGTCGGACGTATCCATCGCGCTCCAGCCCGGCAAGCTCGTCGTCACGGCCGAGAAGCAAGCTGCGCCCGCATCACCGAAGGGCAAGGAGCGCGCGGTCGACCAGGACGACAAGGAAGAGCCGGCAGTCGAGTGGCGTGTGCGCGAACGGCAGACGGGAGGCAAGTGGGTGCGCGAGCTGCCTCTTGCAGCGGGCGTCAAGGTGCGTTTTTCACGTGGCGCTTTTCAACCGTCCTGTCGGCTCTGACCCTTATCCCCTTGCGCCTACTTGTAGCCCGACGCAATCAAGGCGTCGATGCACGACGGCGTCCTGACCATCACATACCCGAAGGAGGCGACCATACAGCCTGAGCAAACTGTCTACGTCGAATAGAGCCTCAACCAACTTGTCCTTTCCGTCCTTATCTTTGTAAGCCTGCGCGCGATCCATGCCCCAGCTTAAGCACCCTCAACTGCCTTCGCCGGACTTTTCGCCCTGAGATGAGAAAATGAGAGGAAGACTGTCCTTGCGAGCGTCAGCGAGTTCCTGTCTAGGTCGGCAGAAGACCCGCTGCAAGAGGTCGATTGGGCAGGGCATGTGTTCCTCGGCCGATACTGCGCGCCGGCCGCAAGGCATCATCGTCCGCCTCCGATTTCTTTTCGACGCCGTCGGCAACCGCATCTCCTCCACCCACAACCCGCCGCTTCAGCACAAGCTCAAGCCCCTCGTCCAGTACAGGCGCACTCCAACGTACGTGTTCCGTCGTCCGGCCTGAGAAAAAAAGGACGAGCCGAGGCGGCGGGAGAGGAGGTCGGGGTGAGATGCTCTCCGGCTGGCGTGCGGACGCCGACCAAGAGCTCCCCTGCGCGCCTCGGTGGCATCGCAAGTTCACCACGAGTGCTGACCGGACCTTGTCGTTCCTCCACGCAGCCCCTTAGGAAACCCCGTGCGTCCCCTCTGCTTCATTCCAGGTGCCAGGGACGAGCCAGGACGCACGCTGAACCGTGCCATCGGCTGCTTCTTTCCTTACGTCCGTTCAACGTCGACCTTGCCATCTGCTCCCCCTCCACCTTCTCTTGCCGCTTCCGCTCCTCGCAGGCTTCAAAGCACCACCTCTGCCCTCTTCCCAGCCAAAAGCCCTCTGCACAGCATGTCCTCCTCCGACAAGGCCTCCACCATCCCCTCGATGGAGGGCAGCCACGTCTCGCTCGACAAGAACACGCTCATCGTCGGTGAGTTTATCCGCGCCTCCCCTTTCCCTCCCCAGAGGACCGGTCTTGCTCCGGCAACCCCGGACGATGCCTCAGGCGGTCAGCAGGGCTGTCCGCCTGCTCAAGATGCTTCAGGGAGCATTCAGAGCTAGCAGAACGATGGTGCCGCGTGGGTGGGAAGGAGAGAACGGAGAGGGAGGGGAGCTGGTGCAGCGCACGGATGACGTTGCCCGGGGCTGCCGGCCCCAGGAGGGGTCTGATAGTCACCAAGGGGAAGGGTCTACAGTTGCTGGATGAGCGACCCTGCAGGGCATCATGCTCGGCCGCTCGGGCGTTGCCGCCTGGACGGCGTGCGGTGGAGAGGCTTTGGCGGGGAGGGGGCAAACCGCAGCGCGGAGGGGACCGAGCGCTCGGAACGGTCCGGCGGAGCTGCAGCGCGCCGGCGTCCATCCTCTTCATCGCGCAAATCGCTAACCTGCCACCCTATGGTCTTCTTCTACAGTCCTCGGAGCTTCCGGTGACCTTGCCAAGAAGAAGGTCGGTCTATGTCCGGCAGTTCTGGTCATCGACGCCGTGGAACTGACCAAGTCTCGCTTCCGCGCTCGCAGACCTTCCCCGCTCTGTTCGCCCTCTTCCGCCAGGGCCTGCTCCCTCCCAACCTTCACATTGTCGGTTATGCGCGCACCAAGATGGACCCCGAGGAGTTCCACAAGCGCGAGATCTCGTACATCAAGAACCAGGACGACGTGCGTCGATTTGCTCGCTGCCGTCATCATCCTGATCCCAGACGCTGACCCTGATCTGCGCCTCTGCACCTGCAGGAGGAGGTCAAGTCCAAGCTCGAGGAGTTCAAGAAGATTTCGACGTACGTCGCCGGCGCCTACGACGAGGACTCGGCGTTTGAGAACCTCGAGAAGCACCTGAAGGAGATCGAGAGCGAGTACAAGGACGGCAAGGAGATCAACCGCATCTACTACGTGCGTCACAAGCGTTGAAGCAGCTTCTATGCGCAGGGTTGGCTGACAGACGCCCAACGAACGCTGCTTGCTTCAGATGGCCCTGCCCCCCTCGGTCTTCATCCCTGTCGCCCGCGGCCTCAAGAAGAACAACTACGTGCCCCAGGACAAGGGCATCTGCCGCATTGTCATTGAGAAGCCGTTCGGCAAGGACCTCGAGTCGTCGCGCAAGATGATGTCGGACCTCAAGGCCGAGTGGACCGAGGACGAGACGTTCCGCATCGACCACTACCTCGGCAAGGAGATGGTCAAGAACCTGCTCGTGCTCCGCTTCGGCAACTCGTTCCTCGAGAGCGCCTTCAACAAGAACTACGTCTCCAACGTCCAGATCACCTTCAAGGAGGCCATCGGCACCGAGGGCCGCGGCGGCTACTTTGTGCGTCCGCTCTCCGCTGAGTCCTTGTGTGCGCGCCGGCAGAGCGCCTTTGCTGACCGTATTCTGCCGTCGACGCAGGACGAGTTCGGAATCATCCGCGACGTCTGCCAGAACCACCTGCTCCAGGCGTTGTCCGTCCTGACGATGGAGCGCCCGGTCTCGTTCTCGGCCGAGGACATTCGCGACGAGAAGGTCAAGGTCCTGCGCGCGGTCCCTGCGATCAAGAAGGAGGACGTTCTGCTCGGCCAGTACGTCGCCGCCGGCGACAAGCCCGGCTACCTCGACGACGACACGGTCCCCAAGGGCTCTAACTGCCCGACCTTCGCCGAGACCGTCCTCTTCATCAACAACCCCCGGTGGGAGGGCGTGCCCTTCATCATGAAGGCCGGAAAGGCGCTTAACGAGGCCAAGGTTGAGATCCGCGTCCAGTATAAGGACGTCACCCAGGGCATCTTCGACAACGTCGCCCGCAACGAGCTCGTCATCCGCATCCAGCCGTCTGAGGCAATCTACATGAAGCTCAACTCCAAGACGCCCGGACTCGCCACCAAGGTCATTCCGACCGAGCTCGACCTCACCTACAACCGCCGCTTCTCGGAGGCCAAGATCCCCGAGGCGTACGAGGCCCTGATCCTCGACGCCTTCAAGGGCGACCACTCGAACTTTGTCCGCGACGACGAGCTCGACGCCGCCTGGAAGGTCTTCACCCCGATCCTGCACTGGATCGAGGGTCGCGACGGCGATGCGCCCAAGCCGGAACCCTACCCGTACGGCTCGCGCGGACCCCAGTCGGTCGACGAGTTCACGGAGAAGTACGGTTTCGTCAGGAGCAACGGGGCTTATGAGTGGCCGACGACCTCGGTTGCGAACAAGCTCTAAGTGCTTCCTCTGCTTCTGCCCTCACCTCTGCCTCCCGAGTGCGTCCATGAGTACGACTATCTCCGCTGGGCCGCGAGCTGACATCTCCCTCTCTCGCCGCAGTTTCCTTGTAGCAACTAGTGGTCTTGCGCTGTTCTTGGACGACCATTGATCTTCCCTGTCCCCCGTCCTGGCGCCGTGCCGATCTCTCTCGCATTTCGGTCGAATTGATGATCCTCCGTTACCTGCTGGCCTGGCAGGAAGAGGGACCGCGAGATAGGGGGTGGACCATCCGTCCCATTTGATGCTGCTCCCGCCCAGGACGACGACACCAGCTCGTAAGGGAGCGAGTGGCTGAGCAGGTGGTACAGCAGCAATCCCCCGGTGTCTTGGGCAGCAGGTTGTCCCGCTCCGCCTTCGCCTCCCACCCGCCCTCGCACACAAGCGCAACGTCGCCCGCGAGCGCAGACCGAGCAAACGCCTCGTTCGACGTGGCGAACAGCGTGCCGATGCCGAGGGCGTTCAGCGCCAGAATGAGCTTGGTCCGCTGCAGCAGGCGCAGGAGCGTCCAGTGCTCGGCGCTGGCCGAAAGGACGTCGATCAGCGTGCTCGTCTGGCCGTGCACCGGCCGCTGCTGCTGCTTGGATTCGTGCTGTGCCCGCTGGATGGGAACAGGAGGGGTTGCTGGCCGAGAGCTGAAACGGCGACAGGAGGTGAGAAGGGGGAGGACGAGGCGGCGGACGCAACAGCGCCGGCAAGGCAGAGCGCCTTGAGTCCAGCGAAGCCGCGCATGGCAACGAAGGGACAGGCAGTCGACAGGGGAGTGGACGCGGGCTGAAGCTAGAGGTTGTCGTCCTTATCGAGCGCTGAAAGAGGACGATGGCCGTTGGTGGACTGGATCAGCAGCATCTGCGGCCGCTTCGATGACGCCCAGAGTCAAGCTAGAAGGCACATATCCTCCCCGTCGAACAGATTGCGCTTAGAGCGGTAGCAGCAGCGCATCTATCAGGTCTATCCTCTACCCCCCGCTCTCACGCCTCCCCTCCACCGTTCTCAAGCACATCCAGGATCGCCCGGGAGTAGCGCACGCACTGCTCGTAGCACTTGTCGAAGCCCTCTCTTCCGCCGTAGTAGGGGTCCGCAATCGGCCGGCCGTCGCTGTAGTGCGAGAAGAGGAGGACTATGACGAACCGTCAGGTGAGCATGGGTCCGCGAGGAAAATGAGGAGGAGAGGACGGCACCCTTCGCTCTGGACCCCTTTGCCTGCGCCTTGCGCAGGTACTCGAGGTTGCTCTTGTCCTGCCCGCACATCAGCTATGTTAGTCACAGCACTAGCGTCAGGAGCAAGAGGACGCACAGCAGCGAAGATGTAGTCGAACTCTGCAAAGTCACGTGGCCGGACCTGACGCGCTCGGCACGACCAGGGTACGCCGTGCTTCTCGAGCACGGCGATCGTCCTGCCCCCCGCACGACAACGCAGAGTCAGCTCGCGAGCGTCACGCCGGCAGCAGGGAGAAGCAACGCACCGTTCGTCAGGCGTCTCGCCGGCGTGGTACGCACCGGTGCCTTCAGCCATCCCGTCCATTCAAGCGCGCAGCGGTCAGCCCACGCCAACCCTCCTGCTGCCAGAGCAGCCCGACGCACCAGCAGAGTCAACCTCGACCGCCAATCCGCGCTTCTTGGCCTCGTCCGCAAAGACTGCCTCTGCGAGCGGGCTGCGGCAGATGTTGCCGAGACAGACGAACAGCAGACGTGGAGGAGCAGGGGGCATGTCTAATGATGATGGTCATGATTCTGAACAAGGGTCAAGCGTCGACGCCATACAACGCGTACGGGTATATACCTGCCGCTGGTCAACTCTACCCGTACGGCTCGCGCGGACCCCAGTCGGTCGACGAGTTCACGGAGAAGTACGGCTTCGTCAGGAGCAACGGGGCTTATGAGTGGCCGACGACCTCGGTTGCGAACAAGCTCTAAGTGCTTCCTCTGCTTCTGCCCTCACCTCTGCCTCCCGAGTGCGTCCATGAGTACGACTATCTCCGCTGGGCCGCGAGCTGACATCTCCCTCTCTCGCCGCAGTTTCCTTGTAGCAACTAGTGGTCTTGCGCTGTTCTTGGACGACCATTGATCTTCCCTGTCCCCCGTCCTGGCGCCGTGCCGTCGATGATCCTCCGTTATGATCCTCCGCTACCTCCAAATCTAGGCCGGTAATCACACTACTGCCAGATTTGCGTTGCGGCAAGACTACCGGATGCAGTAGAGAGGTCATGATTTCATAGCGGGTCAGGGTACAGTCGGCATGGCAAAGCAGTGGTAGGAGGAGGGAGGACAAGGGCGAGGGAAAAGTTGCGAAAACGGAAGAGGGTGCGCTCATCGCCTGCCCTTGGCCTTGGACCCGCTCGACTTCTTGCCGCGGCGGTCGTCGTCCGAGTCGCTCGCGTTGCCGCTGGCCGCCTTGACGTCGCGGCGCTTCTTGTCGCTCTTGTCGGCCTTGCGCTCGAGCTCGTCCCAAGACTCGCCGTCGCTCTCGTCCGACACGGCGCTGCCGCTGTCGTCCGACGCGTCGCTGTCAAAGTCAGAGTCATCGTCGGAAGACTCCTCCGTCGAGACGTCGTCGTCCGAGCCAGCCTCAAACTCGGAGCCCGACTCGCTCTCGTCCGAGTCCGAGCCCTGCACCGCGGAAGAGAGATCGAGGTCAATGTACGGCGGGCGGAAGATTGACAGGTGGGAACGTACCTCGCCGTTGCCGCTGAGGAAGCTCCAACCACCCTCCGCAAAGAACTGGTAAGGGTCCTCTGCGAGCGCCACGCGAACGAATGATCAGTATACGCTAGGGAAGTGGCCTTATCCGCAGGGACGCACCGTTGACCGTCTTCATGATCGCCGACCACGTCAGGTTGACCGCTCCCTCCGAGATGGGGATGTCGCAGCTGTCGAGCCACTCCTTGATACCCTCGAGCTGTCCGAAGGGGATCGAGTTGACGTGCTGCGGCGGGCGGGTGAAATCCGAAAAGACAAACACCATGTCGAACTGCCTGAGGCCGTGCTGGACGCGCTCAAAGTGAACGATCTCGACCTCAGAGAGCGTGATGACCAGCGTTGGCAGCTCGGTCAGCTGCACAAGGGCGTCCGTCGTTGGCTGGAGGAGGACGTTGGTGCGGAACGGAACACCCTGGAAGCCGAGCTCGCGGAACGGAATGTCGACCTCAAAGTCGCCGTCGGCGGCCTGCGCGATGCGCTCGGCGAACGCCTTGAACTCCTTGTTGAGCTGCGCCCGGCGCTTGCGCTCTTCCTGCTCGAGCTGGATCTCGTCCTCGTCGCCGTAACGGTACTTGCGCTTGCGGTTGCCCGTCTCGTCGAACGCGACGTCTGTCGCTTCGCGGATGAATTGCACGTCCTGTATAATCGTCACAAGGAATCAGCGATTTTCGAAAGCGCGCTTCAACAAGGGCAGCGACGGACCTTAGCCTTCTTCTTGCCAATCATGATGGGCGACTTGAGGTGGATGTGGATGACGACGATAAGCTCGTCGTCGCACGGCTGGAAGAAGAGGTGCTTGATGTTGCTGAACAGCACGTCTGCAAAGGTCCAGAAGGAGGATGGTCAGCGTGGAAGGAAGAAAAACAGGACGGGCAGCTCGAGGACGCACCGACTTGCTGGTTATTGTGGTTCTGGTAGCGCACACCGTTCTCGTGGATCTGGAGGTCGCCCGCGAGTTTCTTGTTGTCGGGCCCGGGGCGGATCATGACGTCGTTGAGGACAATGGGCCGCTTACCGCGGATGAGCTTCTCCTGCTCGACGACGTCTGCGAGTTCGCGCTTGTCCTTCTCGCGCTTGGTGACGAGAGCGCGCATCTTAGTGATCTGATCGTACACCTGCGAAAAGTGGTGGTTGTCGGTCGAGCGGAACGTCGCCGAGCGGATGAAGGTCGCGTTCGGGTCCTCAAACGGCGTGTCCTCCTTCTTGCCGGCAATCTGGCCGGGCGAGTTGAAGTTGATGCGCAAGTACGTGTAGTCGCCCTCCTCCGACTTGCTCGCATTCTTGATTGTGTTGATGTGGAACGGCGTCGCAAAGCCGCTGATGGGTAGGACAATCGTCTGGCGCGAGTCATCAACGTAGACCTGCGACAAGAGAGCTATCAGCAACTTTGAACGTGGTAGGTAAAGTGCGGCGGATGGACGCACCCTGAGGCTGGTGACCTGCTTCGGCAGCTGATCCTCCTTCTTGTAACTCTCGTACCGCTTCCAGACCTTCTTCTCCTCGCCGCCCTTTCCGTCGCCGCCCTCCGCGAAGCGCTCGAGCCCGCGCTCTTGGCGCTGCTCATGAAGCGAGCGCTGGTGCTCCTTGAGCTGCTGCTGCGCCGTCTGGTCGAGCTCAGCACCCTCGTTGCGCGTCTTGCCGCGAAGCACCTTGTTGCCGACCTGGTAGCCCGACGGCTGCTTGACCGGCGACGGCCGAGAGGATTTCTTCTTCGGCGATGAGGCCGACGCCTTCTTCTTCTCCTGCTCGTCCTACGGTTCAGGGAGAATACGATCAGCACCTTCACCCCGCCTCGTGCAATTGGGACGAGTGAGTACGCACGCCACCCATGTAAAAGACGACCTGGTCGAGCGTCTTGCAGCCGGTCGTAAGCGGCACACCGCCATCCTTGCCGATCTTGATCGTGTCGATCAGCTGGAGGGCGTACGTCTCGTCCTTCTTGCCCTTGGGCGCGGGCAGGTCCTTGAACGCAACCTGCAGGCTGATGACCATGCCCTCCTTGAACTGCTTGCCGTTCTTGGCCGAGATGAGAAAGGTTGAGTCGCGGAACTCGAGCCCGGTCTGCGGGCAGCATAAAGCGTTGTCAGCAGAGGAGCTGGGCCGGCAGAAAGGCCCAGGACACGCACTCGGGCACCGAACGGCTTGACGAGGTGATCGGCCAGCTCGGGCTTCTTCTCGCGCACATAGTCGAGTACCTGAGCGACGACGTCCTTGACGACGGCGCCGTCCTTCATGAGCCCAATCAGGAACTTCTGCACCTCGAGCAGGAACGAATAGTTCTTCTCCTGCTGCTTGGCCGGGTCAATCAGGAACGTGCGGCCCATGTTCGAGCAGTACGAGCGAACTCGGAGGCCGACAGTGGACAGGATGACGCCCGCCTTGAGGTTGCGCGCGTCCGACTCGGCCGAAGGCTTGAGGTCGTACACGCCGCCCGACTGGATGATGGGCGTGTAGATCCAGTCGACGGCCGAGAAGTCGACGTCGTTGAGCTGCTTCTCCTTGGCCCATAGCTTCTCATCCGGCCCGGCCTCCTCTGTCCCGATCTTGCTCTCGACAAGCATCGCAAATTTCTCATGCGTGAGCTTTCGCTCGTTCTCGATCGTCGACGTCATCTTGTCGACAAAGTAGTGGCCCATGATGGTTGAGTTGAGCAGCGACGCCGTCTCGAGGTGTTTCTGTGCGCGAATCTAGCTTTGAGCGTTAAGTTCGTAGGCAGCAGATAGGAGACGACGCACCAGCTCGGTTGCGTCCTTGAAGCCCATCGACGTGCTGAGCGCCGGTGCGATGTCAACGAGCTCGAATTTCTTGTCCTCAATGCTGCAAGTCGCGCGCGCAGTCAGCACCCCTCTCTCAGAGGAAATTCAGATATGACACGCACGCCTTGGTCCACTCGTCTACCAGCTTGCCCTTGTGCTTCTCCTTGATCAGGCTGCCGATCTTCTTGCCGTTGCCGGCATTGGAGAGCGTGTCCGCGGCTTCTTGGACAGCCTCTGCGGGACGAATGAGGACTGTCAGCAGCCTGGACACCTAGCAGAAGGGAACGAGGCCACGCACTGGCCGCCGAAGCCTGGTCCTTCGGGTTGCGGAGCTTGAGAACCACATCAAGGTCCTCCTCGAGCTTCGACGGCTTCAGATCGATCAGCTGCTGGAGAATCTTGCCTGCAGCAGGACGCTTATCAAGTCAGCTTATCAACGATTCGCCGATGAAAAGCGCACGCACCCTTGGAAGGCGAGCAAAGGAAGGTGACGGTGTTGGGTGTGAACAGGAGGAGCGTCGACGGGAACTCGTAACCGAGGAGCCAGGTCTGGGAAGGGCAGCAAGCGTACAAGCGGCAGGTTAGCTCCAGAGCTCTCTGATGACCCAGTCACTACTAGGGATCTCTCCCACAGCACAAGGTGTGCACCACTGGCGCACGACGTCGCGGGCTGCGAGGCCGATGCGGCGCTGAAGGCGAGACGGGAGAGAGCGTGGCGCACCTGGAGCGCGGTCGACTTCTTGAACAGGCCAGTGTCCTCCTCCGGGTCGCCGACGACAACCATCAGTCCGTCGGCGTCCTTGACGGGCGACCAGTCCTCGTTGCTGCCCTCCTGTTGCGCAAAGGCGTGGTGATGGAATGGGAACGCAGGGACGGGGCAATCTCAAGCTGGTCAGCGCGTCGTTCCTCAAATGAGCTCCTACACGCCGCCGTCGCCGTGCAAGGGGCTGGACGCACCTTCCAGGCCGAGAGCAGCGCCTGGACACGCGTGTAGAAGGCTGTGACGTCGAGCTTGATGTCGGACATGGCCGCACGCAAGCTAAAGGGTGCGGATGATGGTCGGGAGCAGCAACTGGCGCGCGGGTCATGGAGAACGGCGCGTCCAAAGGAGGATCGCGACCTGTCCCGGGTGCATCGCTGATCGTGCAACACCGTGCTGGTGCATCCGCTCGTTCGACGCGCGCGTTGGCTCGGCCCACTTTGCGCGTGCTGGCGCGCCGCTGCCCATCAGCCCCGTCCCTCCTCCGCCTCCTCTCCTTTCTCCTCCGCCTCCTCCTCCTCCCGCCCCCCTCTCGCTCCAAGAATGACCGCCGACGCCCGTGTCCCCGACCGCATCGACGCCTACGCCAAGTTCTGGCAGAAGGACTCGAAGAACGACAGCCAGACCGACACCGACAACCGCCTTGACAACTACAAGGAGGTCGTCAACGGTTCGTTGCAGGCTCTGCGACGGCTCTGTGACGTTCGCTTCGAACTGACCACACCGACTCTTCGTTTCTTATTGCAGGCGTGAGTCTCCTCAGCTCGCCGTAGATTTCGCTGGCGCTGGACCTGTATGGACAGGACGCGCGCTCGCGCCCCTGATCAAAGGGCCGGGCGCCGAACGAGTCGCCGTCCGGCGCCTGCAGGCTAGCAAGAGATGGAAAGTACCTTAGAGCCCTCGCTGACTTTCTCCTTCGTCCCCTGCGCCTCGTCTGCGCCAGTACTACGACGGAGGTTCGTCCGCGATCTAGTCCTTTCACCTTGACGCGTCGCGCTCGCTTTCGAACTGACATGCGGCTTGTCCACCCCCCTGGACAGCGACTGAACTCTACGAGTACGGTGCGCTCACCCTTTTCGGTTCTATGGGTTGCATTCAGGACTTTCTCTGACTTGCCTCGTTTCTCTCATCAGGTTGGGCTCAGTCCTTCCACTTCTCGCGCTTCTACCCCGGCGAGGCCTTCAAGCAGTCTGTGCGTGCCGTCACGCTTCGTCGCCAGGACCTGTCCTAATCCCCTGCGCTTCCGGGGACGTCCAGCTCGCGCGCCACGAGCACTACCTCTCGGCTCAGATGGGCCTTAAGCCCGGCATGAAGGTCCTCGACGTCGGCTGCGGCATCGGCGGCCCCGCCCGCGAGATCGCCCGCTTCTCTGACGCCAACATCACCGGCCTCAACAACAACGACTTCCAGATTGCGCGCGCGCGCAAGTACACGGCCAAGGCTGGCCTCCAGGACCAGGTCTCGTTCGCCAAGGTGCGTTCCCTTGTCTTCTTCGCCTCTCGAAGGACAATACTCACAACCGTGGGTTTTGCAGGGCGACTTCATGAAGCTCTCCGAGCAGTTCGGTGAGGGCTCGTTCGACGCCATCTATGCCATCGAGGCCACCGTCCACGCCCCGTCATTCGAGGGCATCTACGGCGAGATCTTCAAGGCGCTCAAGCCCGGAGGAGTCGCCGGCATCTACGAGTGGGTCATGGTGCGTGTGCCTTCTGACCCCCCTCTCGATTGCCTCAGCATCTGACCATGCGTCGTCTTCGAGCAGACCGACAAGTGGGACCCCAAGAACCCCGAGCACAAGCGCATCGCCCACGCCATTGAGATTGGAGACGGCATCGCCGAGATGCGTAGCGCCAAGGCTGCCCACGACGCCATGGTCAGCACCGGTTTTGAGAGTACGTCTACCTGCATACTGGCTGGTGCGGATGTGTGCTGATCTCTGAGCTGTCGTCCCGCGCAGTCCTTGTCGAGGAGGACCTGGCCGAGCGCCCGGACGCTGTTCCTTGGTACTACCCGCTCGAGGGCGACATGCGCAAGGCGCAGACCATGTACGACTACCTCACGTGCTTCCGCACGTCCAAGCTCGGCCAGATCATCACCCACAACGCCGTCTGGGGACTCGAGAAGGTCGGACTCGTCCCCAAGGGCACATTCGAGGTCGGAGAGACCCTCCGTCTCGCTGGCGCTGCACTCGTCGAGGGAGGACAGCAGAAGGTGAGCTTTCGCTTCTTGTGGACCCTTCCACACATCATCCTGGTCCCCTTCTGTCCCTCTCGAGCCTGAGGCTAACGCCTGCTATCTTGCCCGTACAGCTCTTCTCGCCCATGTACTTCCTGCTTGTCCGCAAACCGTTGTAAAGTAGATTTGGTAGATTCATGGGGTCTTGCAGAAGTATGCGCCCTGCTGGCCCGCAAGTCCTTGCATAGCCGCATGGACTTTCACCCATCTTCCTTACTCATTTTTCAAGACATCCCCGCAACCCCTTGTACAACCTTCATCAACACCACGGACCAGCAGGCAATCTCTCAGCATCTGCTTTGTTCGTCCTTCTCTTCCTCTCGGGCTTTAGTGACCTCTGGATACCCAACCCCTACCGTCGAATTGCTGCGTTTTTTATCAGCATGCAGTCTGTCAAAAACCAGGCCAGCAATTGCGGTAATCGTTCTCAGAGCAGAATGAGTTGCATGCAGCGGACGCGAAGTAGGTGATGGCTGAGCTGACGAGGATCATCAAGTGTACAGCGCCGGAAGCGCTAGAACTCGCGCATGACGGAGGAAGGGAAGTGTTGCTCTAAGCTGCGAATACGGACCAAACAACGCGCAGCTCCCGGAGCGAAGGCAGGTAGGGCAGCAACTTCCAGACCTTAAGGTGTAGATCGTCGCCTGCCGCACAACGACGGTCGTGACGAGTTGTCGAAGGTCGGGCCTGTGCGCGAGTAGCGCCAACTACCGCTCAAGTCGTTGGCAGTGGAAGGTGTTGAGGAGGTAGGACTGCTCCGATGCAGGAGCTATGAGGATGATGAGATCCGGAGCGAGGAATACAGCGTACAGCAATGGTCGGCAGATCATGACCTGTTGTGCCAGGTGAGCGGAGCGAAGGTCAGCGCGCAGCCCGATAGACCAGCTGCAATACGTACGTTGAACCGTCTGCAAGCTAGCATCAGACTGACGAGCGTCCGCTCTGAGGCGAGCACCATCTCGAAGAAGAAAAGGTTGGCGTTCATAGCGATGGCGGGCCCAACGTTTGTGTCGTCTTTGCGGTCCTGCTGGGCGATGGGCGCTGCGACCTGGAGATCGTCTCAAGATCTCCTCTGGAAACGCCCGGCCGACGCGTCCCCTGTTTCGAGAAGGAAGCAAGACGCCAAATGCCACAAAGGGAGCATGAAAGCGTTGAGTTGCTGCCGAGTGAGCGTTCGATGCGGCAGCGCGGACAAGGTGAAAGAGCGAGCGACAAGCGGGACGACGCCGGGCTCGCGGTGCGCAGCAGCAGGTCCAGGACTGAAGCGACCACGTCCCCTCGTCCCACTCGCGACTGAGTATGACAGCGGGTCCAACTTACCAGCAGAACCCCCCCCCCCCCCCTATCCACGAGTGACGTCCCATTGCTACCGTACGTCGAGGTCGACGAGTGCTCGACAGGTGCGTACGGCCTGGTGACGCCGACGCGGCGATGCACTCGGCCGGCTCACTCTCCCCTGTGCCTCCCAACCCCATCCGCCACTCGACCTCCGACCCGATACAAGCCATCCAAGGCACCCCTGTTGACGCAGTAGGAAGCATCCTCTAGCCGCCTTCAAGCCATCCCACCAGAGCCTCTCACCACCATCGAGCGCCGAGGCCTCTCCACTGCCCTAGTCAACCCCCGGCCCTTCTTGCTCAGACCCTTACCCCACCACACGCATCGTCTCCGCACCCCATCCATCGTTGCAACCCCTGCGTGTCTTATTCACCCTTCCAGATGTCTACTCAGAGTGCCAAGCTCGTCTTGCTGGGTGCGTCCTGCTGTGGTTCCTGTCGGTCGAGCCTCGAGGAGAAGCCCCCTCCCAATCAACTGCCGTAGGGCGTGCCCCTAGCTTCACAGTCCTCGGCTGACCATCTTCATCCTTTGCAGGCGAGAGCGCCGTCGGAAAGTCCTCGCTCGTCCTTCGCTTTGTTCGGGACGAATTCAGCGACTTTCGCGAGAGCACGATCGGTGCGTCCCTCGTCTAGCTGGCTTTCAGCATGCATAAGGGAAGTCTGACGAGCTGGCCGTCGGCACTGTTGGTTCTCGCAACGTAGGGGCTGCTTTCCTGACGCGGACATGCAAGGTTGATGACAAGACGATCAAGGTGCACTCCGCCGCCTTGAAGCTCATCTGCAGAGCCAGAGACTGACCTCCAGCGCCCCGTGCCTTCCTCCAGTTTGAGAGTGCGTTCAGTCCTCTGTGCTGCCGGACGCAGGTCGATGGGTTGACCCACCACTTTCCGTTCGGCAGTCTGGGATACGGCAGGTCAGGAGCGCTACAAGAGCCTTGCACCGATCTACTAGTGCGTCCCTCCCCTCCTTCTCGAGGGCTCATGCTGCGGATGGCGCACGTGACCAGGGGCGCTCTCCAAAGCGTCGTTGACGTTAATCCCTTGTTGTCAGCCGCAATGCACAGGCATCACTGGTCGTCTACGACATCACCTCGGCGCCCGAGGCTTCCTTCGAGGTCCGCCCTTCACTCTACTGCCCTCTCTGCACGTTGCCCGTAGCTCATCAGCGCATGTTTTTTTTTTTTTTGCGGCGGGGCTGGTAGAAAGCCAAATCGTGGATCGCCTCCCTGCGCCGTCAAGCGGACCCCTCGCTTCTTATCCTCCTCTGCGGTAACAAGCTCGACATCGTCGAGGCCAACCCGGAGGCACGGCGCGTGAGCCGAGAAATGGCGGAGAAGTACGCGGCTGAAGAGGGCTTGTTGTTCATGGAAGCGAGCGCAAAGACAGGGGAGAACGTCAAGGAGGTGTTTGACACCATCGGTGCGCCACTTTCGCCTTCCGGATGTCTAGGGCAAGGCGGCTGACCTCTGTCGTTCGCTCGATACAGCCAAGGCGCTGCCGCCACCGCCGACACGAGCTGGGGCGACCGCTGGAGCTGCTACCGGCGCTCGAAGGGACGGCGGTGTCACACTCGGTGAGGGCAGCTCGGTCAAGGGCGCTTGTGCGTGCTAAACGCCTTGGACAGCTGTCTTCCTTCGAACGGTTCTCGCGCTCGATCCCTCACTACCGTCTATCCCTCCTCCACCTCCGACCGCAGCTTGCGGCTGCGCTATGGCGGTTTCGCCTTTTAACACCTTTTGTATCTGTCATGACCCTTTCTCATACCCTACTGGGTGGAGTGCACAGTTGACTGATCTGCGCGCGTGCAGGCGCATGATCCCCCCCCCCCCCCTCCCTTTTCATTCCCAAGCTCCCTTCTCTCACTCCAGCTTGCCTGTCCCCTTCCCAGGCGCCCACCCGCTGCTGACCGCTAGATAGGGGCTGCCTTCGGCGGCAGTTATGAAGAAAAGGGGCCAGGAAAAGCGTCCGAGCTCGCGCTGTTTCAGCCGCAAGCAGCAGGCGGCAGCGTGGGCTGAAAGGGACGCCGCGCATTCCCCTTACCTCCTGCCAGAGACCTTATCCTCGCAGTCCTACCTTCCTTGACGCCCTTCGCAGCGTGTGCTCCATGGCGACGCAGGCCTATCCGTCCTCGGCTGTACGACGGCCTTCCAGCGAACGGCAGTCGAACCCCTCGGCGGCATCGGCCAGTAATCTCACGTCGTCCTCGTTTCAGCACCGGCCTCGAGCTCACGACGACGGCAGCAGCACTACCAGCAGTGGAGGAGGCGCAGTCAACTTCATGCTGCGGGCGCTGTACGAGAAGGTACGTCTCTATGCGCTCAGCTCCGCAGCGCTCGAGGTCAGACGCTGAATCCCGGTCGGTCAACACCTCCGCCGCCAGCTCCCGACAACGCAGTATCGCCCCCTTGCTGTCCTCCGGGCCGATCCCGCTTTCGGACGTCCTCTCGAAGCTCTTCAGAGGCTCTCAGAGGCCAAGCCGAACGATGTTCTTCGGCCACTCCTCGTGCAGGCAGCTCAGGCCGGCCAAGAGTTGCCGTTCCTCGCACGCGACGACCTGACCTTCTCGCCCGCCCATCAAGCTTTCCTCTTCCTCCTCGACCTCATCCACTTCGTTCTGCCAGCACCACCGTCAACGCCAGAGGATGACCCGCTGCCATCGTTCAAGCTCGACGGCCGGACGGCGGATCGCCTGCTGTCGCTTGCCGGCGGCATCCTCGTCCAGCATCTCCCTTCCTCGAGCTCGCGCACGTCCGAGGGCACATCCGTCCGCAATGCGTCGGGGTCAATCAAGGGCGTGTACCGCAAACCGAAACGGCAGCACGAGCGCGTGTCATCTCGATCCGGCGCGCTGTCGCCGTCCATCTCGTCCCTCAGCGTGGGCGCCGGCGGCAGCTTGCGCGGCGCAACGATACATCCCAACGCTTCCGTCAACTCCACGCGTTCGTCTGCCGACTCGGCATCGTCCCTGCCCTTCTCGGCTCTGTCTTTCAACATCCATACCAGCATCACCGAGACCGCGGCTGGCCTCGTCCGCAGCCTGTCCTACTTCCGCTGGGAGGCTTACTTCGCCGCCCTACAAGCCCGCGCGCAGCATCTGGCGTCCGAGAGCAACATCGCGACCAACCCGTCGGCGCAGGACCTGACGGAGCTTGTCACGCTCGGTGCATGCTTCATCGACCGCACACGACTGAATCAGGTCCTGCAGGCGCTCTCGTCCGTTTTCTTGCACATCCCTCGCGTCGCGCAGGCCATCCTCGCAGAGTCTGTCTACCAGAACATCTGGTCATTCATCAAGTACTCGCCAGACGAATTCGTCGAGCTCCATCGAGGCGCGGGCCTGCAGGGCGATCTCAGCAGCCTGTTCGACATGGCCTGGAACAGCAGCCAGGACCTCGGCGTCGCAACGGCCAAATGGGCCAACAACTTCTGGCCCGCCATGGCGCTTTGGATAGCGCTTAGCCCGAGCATGTGCAGCAAGGTGGTTGAGCACGACGGAGATGGACGGCGCCAGATCAAAGGGTCCGCGGCCAAGAAGGTAGGTTTTCATCTTGACCTTCTCATCAGGGATGGCGCTGACGTTTACCGTCTTGCTCCAGGTCGAATGGTTCCAAACCGTGCAGAACTCGTTCTACCTGTCCAGCTTTGCTCAGGTCGCGAAGCGGTGCTGTATCGACCTTGTTTATCTTTCAACACTGCTACCGTCCAAGGAGGACTACGGCCTGAAGATCCTCGTCTCGGACTTTGTCGTCGAGCTGCAGGAGCAACTGCTCATTGGCGAGGACGTTCACCGAGTACGTCCCTCTTCCCTGACCTTGTACTGATCGTCACACCGCTGACAAACTTCTGTGCGCCTTGTGTCGTCAGGACACCGAGCTGCTGTCGTTCGGCTTTTACTCGCTCATCCGGCGCAATCCGCGCGACGTCCTCCTTAGCAGCCTGCCCGGGTTCAAGAGCACGATGATCGACTGGCAGAAGTACACGATGACCAAGGCGCTGCTCAAGCTGCAGAAGGAGATGCCTGGCGTCTTCTTTGACGGCGACCCGCTGTTCGCTGACGTCGGCAGCGTGTTGCGCGACTTCGTCCGCGATTTGCAGCCCGTGCATCTCATCCTTCCAATCTTCCTCCGCATCCACGCAAGCTGACCTTCCTTTTGCGCTGCCAGGAGCCATCGTCGCTGCACTCGCTCCTCCCGCACGACAAGATTGCCACCCTCTCATCGATCAACCTCGAGCTTTTGCAGCTCGTGCTCGAGTTCTTCGTGCGCGACGTCCGATTCCTCATCCCGAACGGCTCATCTCAGGTGGCGATCGACGTCGAGCTCGGCGGCATACTCAAAGGCCTGTCGAGCATTCTCTCCGCGCCGGTCCCGAGCGACCTCAAGGTGTCGGCGGCGTCTTGTCTCGCGTCCATCTACGAAGCAGTCGCACAAATTGAACTCGGGTCAGGCGCAGAAGATGTCTGGAGGGTGTTGGGCAACGCTGCGTGAGCTCTCGAAAAGCTGTTACGTACAGGAAGGCTTCCACTGACAGAGCGATGCACTGGCAGGTGGACGCCGCTCTGGTACGCTGGCTTGCCCATCTTCAAGCCCTCGCTTGCGGAGGACTCAACGTTGGCCGCATCATTCGCCATCTTGTCCGACATGTTCGACCTAGCGTGCAAGTACTCGGTCAAGTTCTCTTGGGTACGTCTGGCTTTCCACCGTTTCCCAGTTCAGACGCTGACAGCTATGTTATACAGTACCTCGCCTCGCAGTCGGCCATCGGCGACGGGCTCGACATGCACGAGGCTGCGAGCATCTGCCTTGCGCTTTCGCCTGATCCTCTGCTACGGGTTGCAGGTTCGCGTTCGCTGCAAGCTCGCACAGGGCGCCTTCAGGAGGTCATCTCGGCGCTGTCAGAGAAGGAGAGAGAGCTGTCACCGGGGCGCGAGTTGAAAGCAGCGGCTGAGGCATGGTCAGTGACGAGCGATCTCCAGAGTGCGTCTGGTACCCTCAACTCTCCTTCATCACGCGATGTTGACCCTTCCCAACTTGCGCAGCCGTCCAGGGCCTCCGCAAAATCCTGCACTCCACCCGCCGGTCCTTGAAGCCTCGCACGGCTGAGATCGTCCTCGAAGAGTCGCTGAGCCGCTGGAGGGAAGCCGCGGAAGACATGGACATCATGCCGTTCGAATCACCTGAAGTCGAGCAGTGGCGGTGAGTTTTCTCTCCCCGACGATCTTTCTAAACATCAAGCTCATGGCTCCTTGGCCTGCATGCAGGCACGCGACAGGGTTCATCGGCTCATACCTCGGCTGCTTGCTCGCCGACGTGCCTTTCCGCCTTCCCAGCGGCTCATCCGCCGATCTGGCTCGCGAGTGTGAGCTTCCTGCTCAGTGATGAGCTGTTGCTGTGCTTTGCCTGACTATATCTGGACACAGTCATCGACGGTTTGACGGGCTTCCTGTGCCATCCCGATGCGCAAATCCGCTCCAGTGTGAGCGAGACCATCGGCCTGCTCGACCCCTCGCTCGCGCCTGCCATCGTTCGGTCCCTGTACGAGTGTGTTCCCCTTCACATCAGCTGATCGTTAGTATGCTCGAACGTGAACTGAACAGTCTGATTGGCCACTTTCCAGGGCATCGAAGGGCCTCTTCGACGACGAACGGGCACCCGTACGACAACCCGTCCTCGCCGAATTTGTCTCCCTTGCCGCAGTTGCTCTCGCATCGCTCCTGCGACAGAATGCGCCGCCGGTCGTCGCACGCGACCCGCTGCCAATGAACGGGCTCTGCATCAACTTCATCGACTACCTCGCCTCGATCTCGGCCGACTTCTCCAGTCACGCGCACACTCCCGTCGCGCTGCCCTACGCCAAGCAGTACATTGAGGCGGTGACCCACGTCTGCAGCATGCTTGAGGCTTGCGTGATCGCGCAGCACCGACTAGGGTCGAGCGAGGACGACCAGCGCCAGCTTGCCTCAGTCGCACTCGACGCCCTGTCAAACTGGACCTCTGCATCACTGATCGTGAATCTCATCGTGCAAAGGAGAGGGCCCGCCGGTACTGACTTCTGTTACCACCCTCGCAGGGCTTCTCACGTTCTGCGGCGGCTTCCGACGTGCGCAACCTCGACATGTCCTGTTTGCAGGCCGCTGCAGCATGCGTCACTGGACCTCTCCTCGTGGACGAGCACCGTGCTGGCCGTTCGCGCAGGCATCTCGCTGAAAAGTGGTGCGCCCCTCTTCCTCCGCCGCCCGCAGGGACACCGTTCTGATATTCGGAATCTCGCGCTCAGGGTCGACGTCACGCTAAGCCTCGCGGAGGCTGCCGACACGGACTTGCCAGCCTGGGAGGAACAGCAGACGATGCTCGTGCACTTCCGTAAGAGCCGCTCCGCCTTCTCGCTTGTTTCCCGCCTTCTAAGCCTTGTGTTGTCTCACACGCAGTCGCTGGACTCCTGCGGTCGAACGGCAACGTCGTGCTCCAGCCGCTCCTGGCAGCCGCCCGGTCCGAAGTTGCCTCGCCCCGCGCTCTGGCCCTGGCCGCACTAGGCGAAGTGACGGAGGACGGGGGATGGCTCAAGAAGGATGTCATCAACGGGACGTCCGCGAGGCCCGCACAGCCGCTCCTGCGCCTTCTGAACGGCCACCAAGGGGTGAGCAATCCTTCTTCCACTTCTGAAAGAGTCGAGCTGACTGAACTTCGCTTGTCCCAGATCACGCTCTCGCCGTCGATCCTCTATTTCATCTCGGGTTCGTCGACGGACAACGACGCCCTTGCTGAGCTCCTGCTTCGACAATCTGAGGCGAACGGCCGGCTCTTTGCGGTCCTCGAGGTGAGCATCTCAGGTGGCCAAGTTTCAGAGCAAGAGACTCATCCATCCCTGCCTGTCTCCCGCAGATCCTGTGCCAGGTTGAGGTGGCCAACACGAGTACGTCCTTGTTCATCAGAGAAGCCCGCAGCATAACTGCTGACGTCTCTTCCACGACTGGCCAGACGGCGAAGCCGACATCTTCCGCGGCGCGACGTTGACGACCAAGGTCTTCACCCTGCTCGCAAAACGGCACGGCCTGTGCGTCCATCCTGACCGTCTGATCAACAGCTCGTCGCTCATGCTCGGTTGCTCCACCCCTTGCAGCAACTACTTTCGCACCATCCTTAAACCTTTCATCGTTGCAGTCTGCGAGGGTCACCCTTCGAGGTTCGAGAGCGAAATAAGGTCGTCTTCGTCGCTCTCCAGCGAGTCGCCCAGCACTCGCTCGCTGGAGCTTCTCGCGCAGACGTGCTTCGACCGCATCTGTGACAGCGTCGACGGAGCTCCGCCGTACGTCAATCTCGTTTCAACACCTGCACTTCAGTACTGACCTGACTCCTTCTTGCGCACCGCAGCATCCTCAAGGAAGCCTGCCGCATCCTGGGCGAGTCCTTCGAGAAGAAGTTCAAGGGCCTCCGACGGCGTGCGGTCTCGTCATTCATCGTCCTGCGCGTAATCTCACCCGCCATGATAAGTCCGTCGTCCATCCACATCCATCATCCGAACCTCAGCGGCGGCGGACGTCGAGCGCTGGTCGAGATCTCCAAGCTGCTCGTGCACCTCGCAAACGACGCATCGCTCGGCAAGGCAGTTGCCACGGAGGAGTTCGCCAACTTTCTCACCCAGCGGAACCTTGCTTCGATGGTGACGTACTTGGATGCGCTGCAGGTGAGAGCCGCATTGCTACGCGACGTGACTGAGCAAGAGCTAAAGCTTAAACTTTTGCTTGCCTCGTGTATGCAGACGTCCACGACGCCCGCCGTGCTCACGCCCTCGTCCGCCTCGGACGACAGCGCCGACGAGTTCTTCCTCCGATTGTATCTCTCCAGCAACTACACGGCACTTCAGAACGCACCAAAGGGCTCGCTGCTCGAGGAAAAGATCGACAGCATTCTCAATTCACCCAGTCCTCGATCGACCATGACGCTTGGCAGGGTCTTCCGTCCCGAGCACCTGACGTCCGACTACCGCGTCCGCGCGTCCATCGAGTTCACGAAGCGCTGCAGCACGATGCAACAGCCGCGACGCGAACTAGTGCACGACATCTCGACCCGCGTCCGTTTCACTTGTTTGAGCTGAACCAGGAAGCGGTCAGCTGACCCGCTGTCCTTGACTGCAGGGCAAGAACATCTACGCCGTTGACTTCTCAGGCGTCTTCGATGGCGAGCTCGACATCTTCCTTCACGCCGCCTTCCAGGTCCGTCACTCTCACTTCGCCAAACCGACCTGGCGAAGGTACGCTGATTGCTCTACCTTCTTTCTTGCAGTCGGTACGCGACTCGCTCCGTGCCTTCACTCTCGTTCTCGACTGCAGCACGCTGTCGGCCACTTCCTCCGCAACGCAAGAGAACCTCGGCAACTGGATCTTTGCCGCTCTGCAGGTCCTTCCCGATGAGATCACGTCGCTGTGCCGAAAGGTTGTTCTCTGGTGCCCCAGCTCCTGGACCATCAAGACCTTCCGCCGGATGCACGCCATGCTCTCCCTCTTCGACAGTACGCCCTACTATCTTTCTTGCCCTTATACCACCTGACGCCCCTCGACATACGCTGTAGACCACCGGCGACTCGACACCGTCGTGGGCTGCAGCAGCGGTGCGGCGCTCGCTCATCAGTTGGACATCCCGGAGGAGGAGATCATGCTGCCTTGTCAGTCCCTCTCGCTACATCACCCTGGACATTCTTGACCGCTGAACCTTCCGCCTCACAGCCCTTATGGACGACGAAGAACCCATCTTCATCGACGACAAGGCCGAGGTCGTCGATGTGCACGGTCAGCGTCGGCCGGTCGTGCTCTCGCTTAACAGCACGTCTCTCCTCCTCCGCCACATCAAACTCGAGAGCTTGAGTAGCCAACACGGGCACACGCAACTGGCTGTCAAGGACGTGTACGGCCTTCAGGGACTCGAACGCTTCGAGACGCTTGAAGCGGCGACCGAAGAGTCCACCCTGCGGTTGTTCTTCAGCCACAATCTGGTGCTCGACATTGTCACTCACAGTACGTATTTGGCTGTTCTGCTCCCAGAGCGGATGGGTACTGACAACTGCTCTTGCTGATAGCAGACCCCTCGAAGCTGATGGCGGTCCGTGCTCTTCTTCTCGACTGCCGTCGACCACGACTGACAGTTTCTTCCGTCTAGACGCTCGATGCACGCCGGTCAAAAGCCCTGTTACCTCCTGTCAATGCTGAGCAGACCATCGTCAAACTCTTCCTTGTCGGCCTGTCCAGCCTCTTTGTCCGCGACGACGCCGTCCGCCGCATCGCCTTCAATCTGTTGGATCGGCTGGTTAGCAGCGACCTTATCAGCTGCCCTGACCTGCAGGCCCTGAGAGGTGATTATCTTCCTTCATTCTCCATCGACTCCGTGTCTGACGCTTGAGCTCGATTTCATCCGCAGGCTTCCGTTTGCCCGCCGCTGTTCACGACGAGTGCGTCCCGTCCAAGATCCATTCTCTCTCTAGTCAAGCCAAGGTTGACCTCGTGCACACATCCAGAGTCGCCATCCTCGTTGATCAGGTTGCACGCTGCAACCCGCAACTCGCCCCAAGCTTCTTGCACGAACTGTGCACGATCATCGGCGACAGCTACGAGCGCGGGTCAACGCCGCTGCTGAGTTTCGTGGGCCCATTCCTACGCGTTGTCGCCTCGATAAGCACGACCACGACCCCCGGAGGATTGAAAGGGCTTCGGGAACGGGCTATCTGCGATCTTGTGTCGATGACGGTGGACGTGTCATCCGTGCACTCGATCGACGAGCGCATTCTCCGTCTTTGGGAGGGCGTCGGCAAGTTCGACCACCTCTTCATTGAACTCGCGAGCGAGCAGCTTCTCGTCCGTCTGAGCGTTGGCAACAAGGAGGATGCCGCGGTGATTAGCGAAGTGCGTCTCTGTTCGTCGTTCCTCACAAGATCTTGAATCGCTGATCCTGAGCTGCTGCAGGTCATGACGAGTTTGTCATCCGCCGCCGCACTTGCATCGACGGTTTCCGCCTTCAGACAGGTATTTCGAGTCGCAGTTCTTGCGCAAGGCGTCGGCATTGATCATCCTTGGTTCGCTTGCAGGATGAGAGCATCCCGGAAGTCACCAACCGTGGGCCGAAAGAGGCCTTCAGCGAGGGTCATGCGCAAACCCTCCAGCTCCTTGTCAAGCTGAGCTACTGGTCAGTCCCGTTTCTCCTTTCCCTTCCGATTGAAGCATCGCTGAGCGTTACCCTGGCTTGTACTTCACAGCCGTCGGCAGCCTGCGCACATGGTCACCTTGCTGCCCGAGCTTCTCGCAACGTGCCTGTACGTCCCTTTACTTGACGACGCTAGACGAAGTCTAATCTGCGTCGTTCACACAGCCGCGTCATCGCCACCGGAGGACAAAAGGAGCTGGACACAGCGCTCTCCATCGTCACCAACGCCTTTCATTCTCTGGCGGACCCTTTCAAAGCTAACGAGATGCAGAAGGAGCTGGACAACCTGGGCTCCATCGCCCGCACCCCTCTGTCAATATCGGACGACGGCGTGCTCCTTCAAGACCTGCTTGGTCGAGTGGAGTCGCTGGCGCGCAGTCTGCATTCTCTTCTGCGTGTGGTGTCACCCAACAACGGTGCGTCTTGTGAGCTAAGCTCATCTCGCTCTGTTCCAGCTGATTTTGCTCTTCCGCTTTGCTTGCAGACCAGTACAACGTCTGGATTACGCGCTGGATTGCTCTTGCCTCCCGCAGTACGGCGTCCACGAATGAGGCGGCGGCTGTGTCGGCCCTGGCAACTCTCATCGTCTTCCTCGATGTTCGCACGCCCGACTCGGACTTTGTGCAGCACGTGCGTCCTTGGTGAATTTGCAGCGTGCTGTTTGCCGTCGCTGATGCTCAGTACCTTGCATACTCTAGGTCCTCGGACAGCTTGCAAAGGAGCTCGAGCATGCGTCCCGACCTAATATCGTGCTAGGTCTCGTCCGTATCCTCACCACTCTCGTCGAGGGCCTGCCTGCCGAGTCCGCTACCGGCCTGTTCTGGATCGGCCTCGCCGTCACCAAGATCAGTTCCATTTACTTCGCTGCGGGCGTGCAGCTTGTCGCGGCCGCCCTGCAGGCTCTTGCGCTTCGAGGGCTTGTGCCCGCGCCGACGCAGCTGTGCGCTTTCCTCGAGCAGCCGAGATGCGCATTCCTTTTCGACCAGCTCGAGGACGACTGGGGCGTGCGCTTTGGCAGCGACGGCTCCTTCACGCTGGGCATCCTCGCAATGGTGCGTGTCCGCTTCTTCCTGCCTGTTTTGGCCTGCTGACTCCCTGTACCGCTTCTTTTACAGCTTTTCAAAGGTCTCCTGTGCGTACCGTCAATCAACGCATCCCTGATGAACCTTGGGCTGATACTCCCCTTGCCCAGATCGCCGTCGACCCTGGCGCCAACCCGAGAAGCACTCCTCGTGATCCTCTCGCTGCTGCTGCAGTCACACCAGATCCAGCCCGTGGAGGAACTTACTTTCCTCGTTGCGATGAGCGCTGTCGAGTGGGGTCGGGAGGTGTGCGAAGAGGCGTTCGCGACGGTTGGCCGCACCCTCGAGAACGTCGAGCAGCTCGTCATCCAGGTGTGTTCAACGTCCGTACCTGCTCTGCTCAGTTTGTTGGCTGACCTGGCCCCTGTTCATCCTGAAGGAGGGCAAGCTCAGCCTTGCCTGCTTGGCCTTCATCGCTGGCCCGCGCATCGACGGCGTCTCGACAGAGGCGCTGAAAACTCTGCCGTTCTCGATTCTCGCTGGCGCTGTGCACACTGCGCCAACTTCCCTCGCCGCCAGGTGCGGCCCCTTCACAATGCCGTGTGTGGTTGTCCTCGCTGACACATTGCGTTACTTCCTCAGCCATGACCTCCTCTTGCCGCAGCTGGAGGAGACTTTTTCGCACTCGACCGACGGCCGCAACCTGGAGCTTGCCTCCGTTCTCTACCCTTTCGTTGCCACTTCAGCAGGCGGCGCAGGCAACTCCCTCGACCGCCTACCGCGCACGCTCTCGTCACTCGGGTACGCCTCATTCATCCGTCCCTCAGGCCTCGTCACTCAAGTCGCTGACCCTTCGTCCTGCTCAGGCTGCCGTACCTGCACATGTGCCACAACACCGCCGAGCCGCGCAAGGAGGCAAGCCGGCGTCTGTCGTTCATCGCCGCGGTCCTCGTCAAGGCCGAGGCTGCCCGTTTTCTTGACTCGGAGGAGCTGTAGCTCCGCAAATACCCCCCTTCTCTTGCCCCACTACCTTCGGGACTCTAGCGTTTTCCTCCCCTTGTACCCGCGCTCTCGCACTGCCTTGGTATACCCGCCGTCTAGTCGCTCACGAAAGATCGAATGAACGTCTATCACCCGTCTACAGGTGGCTGCAAGCAGCAATTGCGCACCCAGAACTCGTGGATGCGCGCGTCGCCGCCGTCGCCGCCGCGGCCGAACACGCCGACCTCGCCGGCGCGCCCGAGCCCGCCCGACGACGCCGCGTGGTTCTGCGAGAGCTCTGGGTGGAACGAGCAAGCCACCTTGCGGCCTTGTCGGAGAGCGACAATGTGCGAGGACGACGTCGCGGCCGGCGCCTCGGACGGATGGAACGGCAGCGTGAGGAGGATCTCGGTGTCTGCCGCTGGCAGCGCAGCTGCAGGCGCAGAAGCTGCGGGAAGGACCGTTTCGACCTTCTCCGGTGTTGAAGTCGGCGCAGCCTCATCGTTTTGAGTCGAGGTTGACAGGACCATCTGAAGCGCAAGTCTTCTCAGCGGAAGGGTCGAAGGGAAAGAGGGAGCGTTGGACTCACCGGCGCACGGATGAAGACGCCCTTGAAAGGCACGTCCGACGACCGGATCTTGTCCGATTCGATCGTCAGCTCGCTCTCGAACGACTCGAGCTGCGAATGGGAGACGTCAGGATCGACATGCCTAAGGGACGACGGGAGGCACCGACCTGACTGCCGAAGCCGTTGCGCATGACGGCCGTGCGCATCCCGCCGAACAGCGCCTGGCCGCCTTTGCGAGCGCCCTCCGCCCGGCTCGAGAGCATGATCATCCCAGCGCATGTCCCGAGCACCGGACGAGCAGGATCCTGGCAGAAGGCGACAAGCTCGTCGAGCAGGCCCGAACGCTCGGCGATCTTCGCCATGGCGGTCGACTCGCCTGCACGTGATTGGACATGAGCCCCAGTCAGGGACTAGCCAAAATCGACGAGGAAGAGTAGCGACGAACCTCCAGGGATAACCAGCGCAGCTATGAAGCACATCGAGCAACGCGAGCAGGGTCAGCAAGGCGACATGGTCGACGCGCAGCCCCAAGGCGACGTGGTCGATGCGCAGCCCTATAGCAACGACGGACGAGCTTACAGCAAGCGCGCAGGTCCTCCTTCGTCCGGACAGCAAACACGTGCAGCTTGGGGTTTCCAAGCTCACGCGGCAGGCGTAAGCGGGCGAGCATGTTGATGTGCTCCTGGAAGGCGCCCTGTAGGGCTGAGGCGCGTGTGCAGCGGGGGGGGGGGGAGGGGGTGAGCTGGGCTGAACAGCAACGCGAAACCGTGGCGGGGAGCTTACCAAGGACGCCTACCGCGTAGGGCGCTGGCATGTCGCCGTTCAACATGGCCGCTGGCAAGGCCTACAAGAGGACGGGCGAAGGCTGGAGGCGGGATGGACGTCGAGTGCACGGGAGCGGCGCATCAACCTCGACGAATGACTCGCTGCACTTTGCACATCGGGCGCACTTGATCATCTTCGCACTTTCGCACAGAAAGCAGCCGCCCACACGTCATGTCTAGATGGCAGAGCGTCGAGCAGGAGTCGAGGGTGCGAGCGTGTGTGTACGGGTAGCCCCGTTGCAGGCGATTTACTCGGTGTGGTGGCCGATGCCCTCGCCGGTGACGCCGCCGTCCTTGGCGAACAGCTCACCACGCTCATCGTCCTCGCCCCTGAACGGCCTGGACGGGTCCTCCTTGAGGTCTTGCTCTAGCGGCTCGAGCGTCGACTGCTCGGCCTCGACGGACGGCTCGGCCCCCTCGTCCTCGTAGTCGGCTGCGAGATGCAAAGCACGGGGTACCAATCAGCGACGACGCAAAGTACAATGAAGGAACCGAGACGAAGGACGCACACTCGCCGTAGACCTCGGGGTGCGCGCGGAAGCAGTCCTGCATGCCCTTGAACTTCTCGACGCACTCGATGCCCTTGGGCTCCTGCTCCGAGTAGACGAAGCACGAGAAGGCCGCGCGGAACTCCTCGCCGCAAGGGCCGTGGGGCATGCCGCCCAGACACTGAGAGGTTGAGAACGGATGGTCAGCTCCAGGGATGAACTCAAGAGCACCGTGTGCGCGCCAGACGCACAGGGCAGTCCCAGTTGATCTCGCCCGTCTCCTCGTTGAAGGCGCCCATGGTCTTGGGGTCGCGCGGCTCCTCGCCCTCAGCAGTGACACCCTCACCCTCGCCGCCCTTTGCGCTCCCCTCAGCCGACAGCTCCGGCTCGCCCTGCTCGCCCTGCTTGCCCTCGGGCTTGTGTCCGCCGACGTTGCCGCCCGCGACGTCCGTGTCGTTGAAGCTGGAGCCGCCGACGCGGTCGGCGCTCTCCCTGCCCTCGACGACCGGCCCTTTGCCTATTTGCGAGCTGTGCTCACCGGGCGTCGCGGTCGTCGAAGGCGGAGGGGCCGGGATGGGCTGTTCTGTCGACTTGGGCGTCGCTGCAGGAAGAGCGCAAGTTGAGCAGCGGGACAGGATGGTTCGTCAGCGAGTCGAGCACCAGACGGAAGACGCAGGCAGGAGCTGCCTCGACCGACGTCAGCAGTCGAACTCACAGACGGAAGAGTCGAGCAGCAGCGGCGCAGCGAAGAGAGGAATAGCTGTGGCAGGCCGCTCAGCGAGCAGGTAGCCGCCTAGAGCGATGCCAACCGAGAGACCGCCGAGGACGAGCGTGCGGCTGAACCGGGCTGCCGGCGGTGGAGGAGCCGCAGCGGCGAACGAGCGTCGGAGGAGCGTCCTGGACGGCGTGGAGCTGAGGCGAGAGAGCATAGCGGGCGATGAGAAGACGCAGGAGCAGGCGCCAGAGCGGAGGAAGGGACGGGTGCTGATGGTGGATGGGCGTGAAGCGGCTCAAAGCCCCGGAGCGAGCATCATCAGTCGTCCCTTTAGAGAACTCATCAAAGCTGAGAGTGAAGAGTCCACTCGCACGACGGCAGCAGGAAAAAGAGAAGAGGATCATACATCCATTCGGAGTGATAAAAGGGTCGGTGTGAGACAGGGCTAAGCAAGGAGATGAAGGCGCACGCAAGCAGCCCCTCAACCCTTCCGCGCACTCACCCGCGCACGTACGCCAGCTGCCTAGTAGCGGCGGTCCGACGGGTACGAAGAAGCGGGCGTAGCGTACGTGTCGTCGCGGCGGCTGCCAGCCGACCCGCCGCGGGCGTAGCGGTCGTCGTACGCGGGCCGGTCGTCGTAGCGCGAGGGCGGCGGGCGGTCGTCGTAGCGCGACGGAGGAGGGCGCTCGTCGCGGTACGACGGGCGGTCGTCGTAGCGGCGGGGAGGCTCGCGGCGGCCGTCTGCAGATGTGTCAAAAGCAGCGAAAGGTCAGTAGGGTGCGACGCCAGGCGAGAGCCGTGGGACCAACAGCGGTCGTCGTCCCGGTAATAGTCACCTCGGCGGTCGTCTGGTGCGACGTGAGGTGAATAAGGTTCAGCGAATGCTCTGTGCAGCGCCAAAAAGGCGGGAGACTGACCGTTGTAGCGCGAGTCGTACGGCTTGGGGTCGTACGGTCGCTCGTAGCGCTCGTCGCGGTACGAGCCGCGGGGAGCGTACCCGCCGCCGTTGAAGCCGCGGGGGTTCTCGTCCTTGGGCGGGCCGAAGTAGCGACCAGGGGTAGGGGTCCTGGCACGTCCTCGGCGAGCCTGCACGAGCACTCAAGCGTGAGTCCTCTTGCCTCGCGCAAAGCGAAGTATGGATGCGACGCACCTTCTCGACGCGCATGACCTTACCCTGGAGCTCGGTGTTGTTGAGACCAGCGATGGCGGCGTCGGCCTCCTCGGCGGTCGTCATGGTGACGAAGCCGAAACCACGCGACTCGCGGGTGTGAGGGTCGAACATGATCTGGACCTTGTCGATCTGCAGGCAACACAGCGAAGTCAGAGCTCCAATCGAGAGACTGCGAGAGCCGCGAAGGAACGCACCTGGCCGTACTTGCTGAAAACCGTCTCGAGCTCACGCTGGTCGACACGGAAGCTCAGGGACGAGACGTGGAGGTTGTTTCCAGGGTTCTCACGTCCGCCGTCACGGTCCCTGCAACAGATGGAAAGTCAGGCTTAGCAGGTCGACAGGCAGCAGGGCCAGCACAAGGAACGCACTGTCCGCGGCCGCCCTCGCGCGAGTCCACGTCCATCCTTCCTCCGCCGTTCCCGCCTCGTCCAGGCGAGGCCGAGCGGCGGCGCTCATCGCGAACGGGCGAGACCTCGCGGCCGAGGGCGGCGGGGGGCGCATCGGCGGGGGCGTCGGTCGCGTCGGCGGGGCGGGTGTTCCAGGCTGGAAAGGAAGGAGCGGCGAAAGAGAGGGAGGGCAGGGTCGTTAGGCGGGATTGGTCTTGTCAAAGGGCGGATGACGACGCGGGGCGGAAAGCTGGAGCGTGGAGACGGATGTGCGTGCTGGGAGCGAAGGGAAGGCGAGACGGCGAGCAAGGGGGAAGAGCAGGCGAGGCGTGCCACAAAGGCGGGGGCAGGTGTGATGCAAGGACGACGAGCTAGCCCTCGACATCGCAGACGACCCAGGGCATCATCCTAGGCGTGAGAGGGGCATCCAAACCGCCGCATCGTTTGGGCGGGCGTCTGGAGAGGCGCAAGGGAGGGTATGGAAGCAGAGGAGCCAGGGAGATGCGGCTCGGCAGGTGGGAGGCTGGGCGTGGCGGCGCTGAGGACCTTCTCCTTCCGCCGGCAAACGGCGAAGGACGAGCAAGGCGGATGCGGGCGATGCGGATGGATGCGAGCGTACCGTCGTTGTTGTCGCTCATCGTTGCTGAGTCTGGAGGGATGGAGGGAGAGGATGCAAGGGAAGCTGGGAGGAGCGCGGCCGTGTGAGCGATTCGGCAAAAGTCACGATCCTCCCCGCCGTAAAGAGTGCTCCCCCCGCCTGCACTTGAGTCGCTCGCCCGAAATGCTACAGAGTCATCGAGATAGGGATGAGATAGGAGACGCGCTAGTCCACAGCGTCCATCACCTCCACTGCTGCACCTTCTCCGACCGCCGCCGCGGGCAGCTGCGAGCGCAGGCGGCCGATGCGCGCATCGAGCGCGTCGAGCGCCGCCGAGATGGCCGCGACGTCTTCGAGCGGGGAGACGTCGCTCTCTGGCGGCCGCCGGTGCATGTAATCCTCAAGGAAGACTGCAAGGGAACGAGGGTAATCAGCGCCGTGTTCTGTGGTCGGTGCACAGGATGAGGTGGACCCACCCTTGACTGCGTCGGCGACCGAGTCGGGCGACTCGTACGCGCCTCCCCTGCACGCAGGCGGCTGCGCGCGAGAAGAGACGCGCCCGATCGGGACCTCTCGCGACCGCGATGACGAGCCCTTGAGTGACAGCAACGTCCAGAGATTGGACACAACGAGCACCGCGATGACAATTGCGAGCACGCCGTGGAGCGACAGCAAGCCATACGCGCTCTCGACGAGCGCCCATGCGCCCTTGAGGATCTCGATCGCGCCCTTGCCGACCGTATCGATTCCGTACTGGAAGGTGAGCCCTTCTTGCTCGGCCCTCTTCTTCGCCTGCTCTGCTTGCGAGTGCTCGCGCTCGTGCCCGTGCATCGGACCCAGGAGGGAAGGCGAGCCGGGCCCTTTGGCCGAGGGGGAAGTCGGCGCAACGGCCGCCGGGTCGTCCTCAACGCCATCAACGTGAAACTCGGTCAGGTGGTCCGAGATGTACGCCCGCATTGCCGTCTCGAGCGCGCCGTGGAATTCCTTCTGGCCAGCGAGCGCCGAGCTCTCGATGATGCCTGTCGTCAGGCCACAGCTCCAGTGAGTGCCTTTAGAGGTGTAAAAGCTTAGGAAGGCGAACACGCACCTTTGATGAAGCTGCGGCCGGTCCATTCGACTTTAGTCGTCACTAGCACTTTCGTACTGTTTGCGCCAGCCCAGGTCAAGCATGTCCGCGTCTTGACGGAGAACACGCCTCCGCTCGGGACGTCGGGCGTGCGCGTCGTCGTGAGCATCGAGACATAGTCGTCAAAGTCACAGTGGACCGTCTCGTCTTTCAGCTCGCACTTGGTCTGCTTGGGCCCGAATCCGCCTGCCAGCGGTTTGATGTACGACATGGACCGCTCGAGCAGCCGGCTGGACGACGCATCTTGCGGCTTCCAGTCCGATATTTGCAAGTCTGCAGGCGGCGCAACGTCAAGTCAGTGACTCGAGGGCAGGGCAGCGAGCAAGGACGCACCCATGAGCTTCATGTCGTTGACCATAAAGTCCTTTGCGAACCCACTCGAGAAGATGAGGTTGTAGATCTTTTCCGGCGCGCTGGGGAAGACGGCGTCCATGGCGACCTCGGGGTAGTGCTCCCCTTTCCTCCCGCACGCACACGTCGTCGGCTGCCGGCGCGCCACACCTGCCCCTGTCGACGCGGCGGGCGAGACCGACCGGCCGACCCTGTCGGTCGACATGTCGCCAACGTTGGATTGCCGCGTACTGCCAGCTTCGGACGGCGCGCCGTTGGCAGAGGGCAGGTGCGGGTGCGACAGGCGCCAGATGTTGTGGATGACGTCGTACGTTGTGTCGCGCGACAGGAAAGAAGCAAAGGTGTGCTGCAGGATGAATTTAAGAAGGGAGCAGTCAGCACAAAGCTGCCGAGACAAAGGCGCACAACTCTCACCTTTGCATGCAACGTCGAGATCTGGATGCCGTTGGGGATGATGAGGGCCGTCATCTTCTTGTCGATGCGGATCATCTCGGAGAATGGGAGCACCAGCTGCCAAGCCATCCGCAAAGGCTCGTCAGCCGACGAGGAGCAAGTTTGTGAGAAAGCGCAAGAACGTACGTTGGTGACCCAGCCAAAGATGTTGGCGTGGAAGCAGATGTGGTTTTCGGAGACGTACAGCCTGCCCTGCAAGAGGATCTCGCGCTGCAGTGCGCAGCCGTAGTCTGCCGTTCGCAAGACATGAATTAGTACAGGTTCAACATCGGGCTGCGGAGATGCAAGAGCGAAGAGCGACGCACCTTCAATGAGGTAGTCGTCCTCGGGCACGGCGTTCTCAAACAGCGCATGGAACTCGGCGTTGCGTTTGACGCTCGCGACGGCAAAGCCTGTCACGGGCAGGTCGTCGTAGTCCTCGCCGCTGTCCGGCAAGCCCTCGAGGTCGTCTTCACTGTCGTCGAGCATGCCGTCGCCGTCATCTTCGTCGCTGTACGCACTCCTGCGGTCGCCGAAGTCCGACCCGTGGTCCGCGTTGACATCGTAGAGCGCGGTTGACAACTCGCGCTGGCTGATGAAGGGCGACCCAGCAAAGCTCGCAGGGGAAGATAAGGTACCGTTTCCGTCGGTGCTGCTGAGGTACGAGATGCTCGAAGCGCGCGTGCGCGACACGCCGTTCTCGTTGACCTCCTGGCTCGCGGTCGATCTCCTGTTGGCGGCCTTCTTGGCCTTCCTGGACGAGCTCGAGCCAGCACTCCCCCCGTGCGACTCGCCCGTGTCGCCCCTCGGCCGGCCGGCCGCCTGCGCGCCGTCGCCGCTCTGGCGCGACCTGACCTGCACGAGCCCGGTCGCGGGGTTGACGAGGTCCTTGCTCATGCTCGCGATCGCGTTCGCGATTCCGCCCGACGGCTTGGGTCTGCTGCGCGTGAAGGAAGAGGTGGAGAGCCCGCGCCGGCGGCGGGACGACTTCTTTGACTCGCCCGAAATTGAGGGGTTCGGGGAGAAGGACGGCGAGGCCAAGGGTGCAGCGAGAGAAACGGACGACGTGGGCTCGGTCGGGTATTGCTGATGGTACGAGCTCCTGCGGGAAGAGCTGCCGCTGTGGGCGAAGGAGGACGAAGAAGACGTCGCTGAGTCCTTGCGGGGCGAAGGAGGGCGAGGAGTGATGGACCGCTCTTGCTGGTAAGGCGCTACGCCCGAAGGGACGTCGTGCAGCGACAAGCTGCCAGCGCCAACGGTCAAGTCCCGTTCGGCAAGACGACTGCCGAGCTCTGCAGTCGGTGTCCTGATGTCATCTTGGACGAACGCGGCGAGGCTGCCTTGCTGCGAGTGAGGATCGGTGGGCGTAGGGATGAAGATGGACTGCGCCGAGCTCGGCCCGTCGCTGTCGTTCGTCGTGAGCGTGAGCTTAGGCGGGGAGACTGTGCTTTTCGCCGCGGCGGCGGACGCTTCTCCGTCGGCCATGCCTTGCTGCTGCCGAGCGTGAGCGCCAAGATTGGTGAGGGACGTTCTCGGTGAGATGGTCTGGGACGAGGACGAGAGCTCGCGCTTGCCGCCGCGCGAGATGGACAGGCGACGGCCGACGGCCTGCGTCTGCTCGCCGAGAAACTTGACCGGCGAGAGCGACGGCGACCGGTCGGGCGGCGAGCTCGACGGCGGTGACGGGGCCGAGCTGGGCTCCTTGCGGAAGCGAGGGAGGAAGTTGCTGAACGCGCCACCGGCGGACGAACTGCTGCCGGGCGAGCGCGGCGTCGACATGGGCCGGCTGAGGGGACGGTGAGCTGCAAGAGAAAGCCTCCGTGACTGGAGGCGTGTGCGAGAGCTGTCGCAGGCACGAGGGGGGAAGGGGGGCCGGTGAGGACAGGTCTCTTGTCGTGTGCCGGGCGAGCAACGTCGGTCGTCTGCGCATGAGCCGCCTCTCCTCTCCAACCCTTCGACCGCCACTCCGCCGCTTACGCTCCTTCCTCTGGACTTGGCTGACAACGTCGTGCACGACTGACGTTCATCCCCCAGTCCCTCGTCCTGTCCTGCCAGTCCGACGTCCAGCAGCCGCAGACAGAGCAGTACTTCCTTGCCTCACCCTTCAGCCCTCCCCCTCAAGCCTTCCTCATCAACCCCAACCCCTTTCAGCGCGCACGATGCTTCGCGTCTCCTGGCTTCTCCTTCTAGCCCCTCTAGTCCTTGCCGTCTCAGCAAGCTTCAAGGACGCTCTCCCCGTCGCCGCTGCCGCGCCGTTCCTGCCCCGCAGCCGTCTCGCCGCCTAGGACTGCGCAACCCGCCGACCAGCAAGCGAGCGTCGACGGCTCAGGACCAGGGGCAGAAGGTCATCCGCGGCCGACCATGCCGCAAGGACTACTCATCCTTTCTTTGTCAAAACGACGCCAGCGCGTGCCCTGTGCTCGCGCCGGGCGAGCATCTCGCAGCTGTGACCGTGGACGAGCTGCAGAAACTGGCCGTATGACTCCGCGTCGAGTTTGAGTGCGTCGATCCGACGGAGGAGCTCAGCTCGTGCGGAGGCTGCACCAATCTCGGCAAAGGGTTTGTTTGACCTTGCTGCCTTCACTGCGACGTCCCGTCGATTAACTTGTGTAACCTCGTCGTCGTCGTCGTTGCGCGCAGTCAAGTCTGCACGGCCATCACCAACGCCCGCGCCGTCGGGTGCGAGAAGGGCGTGTGCGTCGTCCAGCGCTGCAAGGAGGGCTTCACCGTCGGCTGTGACGGTAAGAGCTGCAAGAGCCGCCTACGGCTCAGAGTCGGCCGTAGGCGGATCGCGCTTTCTAGCGCGGGTTGTGCGTCGCGCAGCGTCCCTGCAGTTCGACAGATGTCCCTGCCCCTACATCTCTTCCCCCTTTCTCGTCCCTCGCGCCTCTTCGCACCACTTCGCTATCAGTCGGACTTCACTTCCTCGCTCTCGCGTCATCTTCTCGCGCCTCCTCGGACTCGCACGGCTTCTTCTCACTCCCCACCCTGCCCGTTCTTGTCCTCCGAACGTCCCTCCCCATCCCTCATCATTCTCCCTTGGACTGTCCGCACCTGCTTCTCCAACCTCCCGTGTTTCGCAACTGTTCATCCTTCTCTGCCGCTTCTCTCCTCGCCGCTGTTCGGACGCCGCCCCGCCAGCGGCGTCCGTAGATCTTCGTTAGAGAGCTCTTTCGCCCGCTCGCGCGCTTGACCTGCCTGAACCTCCGTTTCACATAGTCTCGATGACATGTTTTCTGTCTCGCTCAGTTGCGAGTGCGGCAATTTTCCTGCTTGCCTTCCTGGCTCCCTCTGCGGGGTGCAAGTGGACGGCGTACAACTCACGCCGCCGCCGGGAGGAGCGATCGAGATTGCGCGCTCCTGCGCACCCGAGCCGCCCCTGGGCGAGGGCGCTGTCGTTCTCCTTGGCCCATCACCAAGGCTGCTCCAAGCATTTACAGCCGTTCCCGGTGTCTCTCTGTGAGCGACGCTTTCTGGGCTGGAGCGAAGCACGGGGGCTAACTGGCCCTTGCTGGCGTGCCTTGCGACTCAGCCCGGTTCTGCGCCTGTTCGACCTCCCCTCCGACGCACCCAACATCGCTCAGGCCTTCCGACTCCCCTAGATCCACCTTCTCGGCGAGAGTTACCCTCTTGTCACACCAGAAATATCGTCGGATCGCACCTGCCCTTTCCCAGCTGAAGGAAGCCGCCGCCCCCCTTGACACTATGGCGACGCCGACGCCCGGCAGCCCCAAGCTCAGCCTGCTCGCTATCCCGTCCTCGGGCAAGACGCCACTGGACCGAGGGCTGGACTCGGCCGTGAGCAGCGGGAGGAGCACGCCGACGGGCTGGTCGCAGGCGAACAAAGGTGCGTGCGACCCGACGGCCGCTTCGCCTCATGGTCCTCCTCGCCCGCTCCGACTGACTCTCGCCGTTCGTACTGCGCACATTCAAACAGCCGCGCTCTCACACCTGGCGACCGACCCAAAGTGGAAGAAGTACACAGCGCAGGTGGACAAGTCGCTCGCCTCTTTCGACGCCGTCAAGGAGTGGGCCGACTTCATCTCGTTCCTTTCACGCCTGCTCCGCACGCTCCAAGCGTTCCCCTCGTTTGACGAGATCCCGCGCAAGCTGCTTGTCGCGAAGCGGCTGGCGCAGTGCTTGACACCGGCGCTGCCCAGCGGCGTGCACCAGCGGACGCTTGACGTGTACGGGCACATCCTCAAAGTCATCGGTGTGCGTCCTGCTTTCGCTTGTGCACGATCTGCTGCGCGTCCTAAGCAACTGCCTTCCTCGCACAGCCTGAGGGACTCAGGCGGGATCTGCTTGTCTGGTCGTCCGGCCTCTTCCCTTTCTTCCAGTACGCCTCGACAGCGGCAAAGGTTTGTCCGATTCTACGTCTACGCAAGCTCAAAAGCGTCCGAACTGACTGCGCCCTGCATTACAGCCTCAGCTGCTCGAGCTCTACGAGAAGTACTACCTGCCCTTGCAGGGCGGTTTGAGACCTGCGACGAAGGCTCTCATCCTTGCGCTGCTGCCTGGTCTAGAGGAAGAGACCGGCGAGTTCTTCGATAAAGTGCGTCCTCGTCGGTTCTCTCCCAACAGAAAGATGCTGACGAACTCAAGGCTATATGCTTCGATAGGTCATGTTCTTCCTCGACTACCTCTCCTCGACAGTTTCCCCGTCCTTCTTCCTTCAAAATATTTGGCTCATTCTCATCTCGGCGCCCTCGGCCCGCCCAACGGCGCTCACCTACCTCGCGAAGCGCATGCCGAAGCTCGGGCCGGAGGACGACATCACGCATATCGTCGGGGCGGACGTAAGCCTGATGATCAGGGCGTTCGCGAGCTGCTTGGAGGACACCGTCGTGCTTGTCCAGCGCGGGATCCTCGATCTGCTCGTGACAAGCTTGCGGTTGGACGGCGCGGCATCGTCGAGGTGCGTACTGTGGCCCTAACTTGAGCCCATTCCAGTTGCTCACAAGCTCTTGCCCTCTTCGCAGTCCCACATCACCGATCGACCGCCTCCTGCTCATGCGCGCAGCCTCGTCCGTTGTCCTCAGGCGCGACCTCTCGCTCAGCCGGCGGCTGTACTCGTGGCTGTGCGGCGCGGGCGAGACGCCCCAGAGCCAGGTCGCGTTTCTGCGCCGACACGGGCTTGAGTTGCTGCACGAGTCACTCGCTGTATGGCTTCCCCGCGTTTTTTTGTCGCTCGAGACCGGAAGCTGACAAGCCCTCGTGACGGCTTCCAGACGGGGATGACGGCCGACGCGGGCGAGGCGCTCAAGTCGTACAAGATCTTCAACTCGCTGCTCGACAAGTGGGAGATTGGTCTACCGCTGTCCGAGGTGCTCGTTGCGGACACCCTGCGCTCCTTCCGAACCAGAGATCTGCAGCAGGACGAAGGGGTGCGCTGCTCTCCGCTAGCCGCTTCAGGTTGGAATGCTGACGTTCATCCACGTCGTAGGTCTCACTCGCCGCCAACACGTTGTATGACTCGCTCGATCCGTTCGTCATCTGGCAGCAGCTTTTCCTCGCCGTCAAGGCCGACTTCGAAGACCCGGCGCGGCAGGGGAAGGACATCGCGCTACTTCAGTTTGTCCTCACAAGCTTCACGCCGCATGACGACGAGGTCGCGCACTTTCATCTGCCCGTGCTGTTTGCGTCCCTCATCAGCCTGCTTCGGGTGCGCCGCCTTCCCAACCATCAAAGAAGCTTAGTACTAACGTTGCTCCGTGAACCAGACTTCACTCCCCTCGCCAGGCTTTACCTTTGGCCCGCAAACCCTCGCCGTGCTAGACGACATCCTCCACCTCATCCCACCCTCCGTGTTTGCCTCCGACGACTCGTCTCCGCCACCCGAGGCCGAACCAGGCGCGGAAAATCCCCTCCCACACGCGATTGCGCTGTACACGGCGCGCGTCGACGGCGGGCAGTCGCCCAAGGAGCCGGAGTACAACGGGTTTGTGGGGGCGATGCTGTTCAGGCTCGCGCTTGAGGGGCTGCTGGACACGGCGTTGGTGGCGGCAAAACAGGAGCAAGCTGAGGCTACCAAGGGCGAGGAGCTGGTGGCGATCTTGCGGCTCGTCGAACAGCTCCTGGCAAAGACGGCTGGGCGGGAGCCCGAGTCGACGCCGCTGCGCTGGCAGCCGGCCGAGTGGTTCGACGCTATGCGTGTTGTGGCGGAGAAGGTGCGTCATCTCTCACCGTGCCCCCACTCAGGCTGACCCTCGCGTTCACCGCACAACAGACCAAGAGTCTCGGCATCCTGCAGCAGATCGTCGCGACGGTCCTTGAGCTGAGCTCAGCCAGGCACCTCAAGCCTGAATTGGTGATCGATCCCGCTCGGCAGCTCACGCCCTTCCTCAGAGCGGTGGGTCCACTGCCGCACTTTGTCCCCTTGCTGGCGAGTGCTCATCAACCCGCTTTCAGTGCCTCGCCATCCTCGCCCGGCCCGATTCCGTCAACCACGCCGGCGCAGTGCACATCGTCTGGGATCTGCAGCGCTTGTCATTCAATTCGGCACTCCAGACGACCCTGTTCAAGGATCTCGAGTCGCGTGACCTACCCGTCAAGCTGGCCGCTCTGACCGCTCTGGGTGTCCTCTGGCGGCACGATGGTACGCGCGCGCATCCTTTGTCCCAAAATGCACCCCGCTGACAACCTTGCTCTTTCAGACGTGTCCGACTTCGCGACGCTCGACGAGAAGGCCGTTTTCCATGTGCTTGACACCTTGTCGTCGAAGAACGTTGCGCTGCGGCGTGCTGGCGAAGGGTGGCTGCGGCTCAACCTCAAGAGTTTCATCCAGTGCATCATCAAGCTGCTCTCGTTACCGAGGCGAGCTGACAAAACTTCCCTTCTTGGGCAGGTTTATCGACCCACTGCTCGCCATCCTCCTCGATCCGCAGTTGGGTCGATCGACCTTGTCGGCATCGCACAACGGGCGCTCGTACAACGTCACCGAGTACAACTCTGATTTTGACACAACGCGGGCGACGTACGTGCTCGAGAGCTTACACGCACTGCTCCAGGCGGACGGCGCGGCGTTCAACTCGGCTCTGCACTCGACTTCCTTCAAGCAGGCAAGTGAACGCCTGCGAAGGCGCAGCGAAGAAGGTGTGCTTTGAACTCACTGCTCGTTTGGCGCCCTGACTGATATGAGCTACGTTCCCTGGTCCCAGAGCACCTGGAGCAGATTGGCCGGTCATTCATGGACGTGCTCGTCGAGGTCCTGCTGCAGTACGTCTCGACGCTCAAGTCTTGCATCATGCCACTAGCTGCTGATTGCCCTCAACCACCAGGCTCATCGCGTCGGAGCCCTGCTCAGGCAGCTCGGCCGTTTTCACGGAAGGGGTCCTCTCGATGCAGCTGACCGCTGCACTGTTACTGCACGCCATCGTGCGCCAGGGCGACTTCACTTTTACCGCCCTCCACATCGCCGAGTGGTCGATCACCAACAAGCTCTTCGCGCTCGTGCAATATGCGCAGCTCGACCTCCAAGGCCAGCTCCTGACCACACTGCACGAGCTCATCCGCACGTCCTCTCCTCTGGTCGGCTCACGGCGCGGATCGGCGACGTCTGTCTCATCGCAGGACGAGAAGCACGCCGCGGGTTTCCTGTCGGAGCAGGCGTCGAGTCTGCTCCTTCAGACGGTCATAGACGGCATCTCGACGCCCTCGAATGCGCCAGTTCTCCCTCAGTGGATCGACTTCATCTCAAAGACGGTGCCGCTCTTTCGCGGACCTCTGCGCGCACTGCTCCACCCCCTTGCAGACTGCCTCGTCGGCCGCGTGTCGGTGCTGGGTTATGCTCTGCGTTTCGCAGTCGAGGAAGCAGAGGCGCACTCGCTTGAAACTTCGCACAGCGCACCCTCGGACGTCGAGGTCAGGCTCTACCTTACGGCGCTTGAGCAAGTTATCGCTCTTGCAGTCAGGTCCTCCGAGAAGTGGCTTCCGGCTGGTCACCCTACCAAGGGTATGACGGAGTCCTCAACCGGGCTGAGAAGCTACGTGTCAGGCGTGTTCGGCGTGGAGGACTCTGGGGCGGAAGAGACGAGCGGCAGCCACATGGTGGGCGGTCCCTTGCACTTCTCAGTTTGCACTGCGTCTTGACTAGATCTCGAGCTCTTACACAGCAGCATACCCCCGGCGCCCGCTCCCTAGCCAAGGCCGTGCGAGCTCTGCACGCCCTTTGGCAGGCGTCAACGAACGACAGCTCCCACTCATCCGAGGGCATCTTCCTGCTCTGCGCCACGACACGGACTCGCACGCAGACCGCTCTCGAGAGCTTCTACCGCATCGAGCCGCTCGAGCTCGTCCAAACGCTCGCCGAGCTCGGGGACGCGCAGGGCGGCGATTATTCGACGTCGCTCGAAATCCTTGACGCGCTCGTGGCGAGCTCGCAGGCTGCGGTGGCCTCGCTGTGCCAGATCCTGTCCTCGCGAGCGCCGACCGGCACGGAGAAGGGCGCGCAGCGAGGGAGCTCGCTGATCGACGAGTACGCCCAAACCCCATTCACCAACTCTCAGCGCGCTCGCTAAACTTTGTCCCGCACCAGACGCGACCTCGTTGTCTTCGATTTTCTGGAGGCCTACGTCGCGCGGCTCGACGCGCCCCTCGCCGTCCAGATCTGGTCGACCCTCTTCTCCTTCGCCAGAGACGTCAGCTTCGTGCCGCTCGACCCGGGCGCGCGGAGCTTCGCGTACCCGGCGCTGCGGGCGGTGACGGCGCTCGCGGACAAGGTCGCGACGACGAGCGCGCTGCAGGACCGCAGGCTGAGGAACGAGCTACAGGCTTGCTTCACCAGGCTTGTGGAGGCGGCCGCGGCTGTTGGAAGCAGGCGGCACGACTCGGCGTTGAGCGCAACGGTGGCCGGCAAGGCACGCGCATCACAATCGCTAGGCCGTTCACGAGACTCGGCGTCACAACTTACGTACGCAAACGTGAGTGCTTATGCCCTTCTTGCTCTTCCTAGCTTGAGCTGAAAGCTGAGCCCGCGCTGCAGATTGTCCGCTTCATGACGGAAAGCGTCATGCCGAATCTCCGCCGCTTCCTCGTCGACAACGAGCGCGTCCTTGCAATCTGCAGCACCCTCAATGCTCAGCTCGTCGGGCCGGCGCTCAAATCCCGCTCCTCGTAAGTCTGCTCAGTAAGGTGCGCGCGCAGTCTGATTGCTCGACTGACCGACGATGAGGGTTGCAGGCCCATCTGCACGGACCGCCTCGCGCTCGCCCTTCTGCATCAGATCACTCTCGTCCCGGGTACCATCAAGCTCTGGCGCTCCCTCGTGGCCGACTCGTTTGCGGACCCGAAGTTCTTTGCCTCGGTCGGCCCCGAGCAGGCGCGGGCGTGGGAGCCGCTGCTGCTCGCGCTGATGGACGCGGAGAAGGACCGCCTCGCCGAGGTCATCTGTGCGTCCCCCCTGTGCTCCCTGTCCGCTGGGAAGAGCGCAGACTGACGGAGCGCCGGACGAGCAGCACGCATCTCGGCCCCGCCCTCCGCTGGACTCTTCACGTCGCACAGCGCCGAGATGCACCTGCGCGCGCTGCACGTCCGGCGGCTGACCGCGCTCCTGCTCGCGGGCCCGCGCAACCACTTTGTGCTCCACCTGCCGACGGTGCAGCAGAACCTGGTCGAGGTGCTGCGGACGCCCGGGCTCGGCGCCGGCGTGCATGCGGAGGTTTGGCGGGCGCTCAGGGTGCTCTGTGTGCGGATGGGGGCGAGCGTCATGGGCAACTTGTGGCCTGTCATCTTGACCGAGCTCGTGCGCTCTCGTCCGCCTTTCTCCTTGCTTTTGGCCTGCCGGCTGACGAGCATCTCACGATCAGCTGCGCGTGTTCGAGACGGCGCTCGACCATCTGCCCGCGGACGAGTCGGACCAGCTCACGCTCCTGTACGCGGCCGTCAAGTTCCTCGACCTCCTCTTTGTCCTCCAGCTCGAAGACTTCCAGATGTGCGTCGTTCTCCCCTTCCACCTCTCCCTCTCGGCGTGCGGTGAGTGCTCATCTCGGGAAGGAGAGAGCAGACACCAATGGATGTTCGTCGCGGACATGGCGGTCGACCGGGCGACGATCGACTGGGAGCCCGACGCGATCCTCGACCGGCTAGGCGAGGCCGTGCGCGAGGCGCCGGGGTACTCTCAAGTGCGTCTCCGACCTCCTCCCCCCCCCCCCCTCACCCTCCCTTTCCTCGCTTCCTCGGCCTTTCCTTGCGGGCTAGCCGGCAGACGGGCTGATTGACCGCTCGCTTTCGGCGGCACTCCGGGGGAGGGAACAGGCGTTGGCTGCCCACCCGGCGCTCCCCCTCCCGCCGCCGTCGACCCTGCGCGCGCCACTGCTGCCGCCGACGCCGGCCCGGCCGGCGTCCGCCGCGCAGCTCGCGCCGTTCCTCGCGCAGGCGGGCGCGCATGCGTTCGAGCTCTCGTACGGCGCGTGGACCGGCGCCGGCGCCGGCGGCGGGCGGGGGGAGGGCGAGGGCGAGGGCTTGGGCGCGGCCGGGATCGACTGGGACGGGGTCGAGCGCGGGCTGAGGGCCGAGGTCTACGAGGGCTAGAGAGGCTTGCGGGGGGGGGGGGGGGGGGGGGGGGGAGTCGTCGGCTGGGTCAACATGTCCCTCCTTGCGCGCCCGTCCGACCGGGGTGGGACGTCGAGCGACAGAGCGAGGTGGACGGAGTCATGCAGAGAGAAAGAGAGTGCTGCGACGTAGGGGTACAGTGTCCGACACGGACAGAAGTATCGGGAGGGGTGAACAAGGGGAGGGAGATGAGGGAGGGGGGGGGGGGAAGGGGGCGGTCAGGCAGGGCCACCGCCCATGGCCGTGTACCCCGTGCGGTCCCGGATGAGCGCGACCTCGCCCTCCTTCAGGGACCGCTTCTGCGCGAGCAGCGTCGTCTCCCAGAACTTCTCGGCGTCGGCGAGCTCGCCGAACTGGCCCTTGAGGAAGGCGTCGAGCGCCTGCCAGAAGGCCGGGCGGGCGACGACGGCGTGGTAGTGCGCCTCGGTCGGGGGGAGGGCGGTCGGCGTGCTGAACGCCTCCGGGGCGAGCGCGTGCGGCACGGTCGACGACGGGTCCGACAGCGTCAGCACCGGCACCGCGGCGCCGGGGGCGGCGGTCGGGTCCGCCTCGGGCGCAGGGTCGGACGGAAGCGGCGGCGGCGGCGCCGGCGCGTCGGGGGCGGCGGCCCAGCCGGGCTTGATGGCGAGCACGACGCCGTCGCCGTCGCCGAGGCCGTACTCGCGCAGGAGGGAGGCGTCGGCGAGCGCCTTGCCCTTGACGAGCAGCCGCTGGTACGCCGGCGGGGGGACGGCGTCCGGCCGCGCAGCGTGCAGCGCCGTCTTGAGCGCCGAGATGGGGTCGAGCGGCGAGGCGGCGAGCGTGAACTGCAGCGGCGGCTTGAGCGACTTGATGTTGAGCTGGATGTCTGCAGCGGAGGGGCAAGGGTGGAAAGCGACAAGGGGGGAAAAGGGAAGGGTCAGCGAGGGAGGATGACGTTTCGAGCGGCGTCGGAGGGGGAAGAGAAGGAAGACGACGAGGGGCGCGCTCACCCGACGACGACGACGACGGCAACGGACCGGCGACGGACGACGACGCGCCGGGCGGCGGGGCGAGCTCGATCTGTGGGAGGCCGAGGCGGGTTGGCAAGGCCGTCAGCGAGGGTGCGGGGCTGAGGGGGTCAGGGGGGGGGGGGGGGGAGGGAACGGCGAGGGGGGGGGGGGGGGGGGGGGGGGGGGGGGGGGGGGGGGGGAGGGCGGGGGGGGGGGGGGGGGGGGGGGGGGGGGGGGGGGGGGGGGGGGGGGGGGGGGACGGAACGGCGACGAGGTGCGGCCGGCGGGGCTGGGCGGCGGGCGGGGTGGCGAAGGCGTCGGGGAAGGCGACGTCGAGGGGGGCGATGCGGCCGAGGTGGCTGCGGACGAACGACAGCTCGTCGGCGGACATGGTGCTTGGCTGGGGTTGAGAGAGAGAGAGAGGGGCGGGGTCAATAGCGGGAGAGAGAAAGAGAGTGATGGCGGGGTCAATAGCGCGAGCGAGAGTGATAAGTGATGGCGGGATGAATACTGGAAGGACGGGGTCAATAAGGCGGGGTCAATAGCAGCCATCTCTCTCGCCTTGCATCAGCGTCGCCCCTGCCCTTCGAGCCGGCCGACCAGGTGCGACTAACAGCCCGTCTCCTAGCTGCTTGCCTCCCAGCTGACCCGTCCCTCCTAGCGCGCCTAGACGACCACGCAGAGCTGCACACCCCGTCAGTCCCCTGCTCAGCTCCGTGGGCTCCTTTCCAGCCTCTAGCAAGACCGGCCCATGGCTAGCTTCGTTGCTGCTGGAGGGCGTAGCACCCCCCCAATGCATCGCATCCCGGCCAAGCAGTTCGGCAGCGCCCTAGCCTGCAACGCACCGCCGTTCGCGGGCGAAAGGCCGCTTGCCCGTAGGACGTACACCCTCAGCGGCAACGCGCCGTCTCCGTGGCCGACGTACGTCCGGCGACATGTGCGTGCCCTGGTCCCTCCTGAGGACGGTGGTGGCTCCTTGCTGATCGCCTCCCTCCGTCCCTCAGCCAACCTCCTTTCGACGACGTCCCGACGCAGAGAGCTTCTCCAGAAGCACCTCCTGCCTCGACCCCTGTCCTCATGCGTCACCTGCCCACACCGTCCCTACCGGAGCAGATGAGTTCCGGCTCCCCTTCTGCTGCGCCAGCCCTGCCCTCTGCCGGCAGCGCCCGCGGTCAGGCCGTTCGCCTCGCCCTCGCTGCGCGCGCCGCACTCGATCAACTCGACCTGAAAAAAAAAAAAACGAACGCTGCAACACGAATCCCCTGGATACTCTCCCGTCACCCTTGTGCTTCCGCGTCCGGCGTGCTCGGCTCGCAGTCCTCGAGTCGAGGGTCGCGAGGCGAGCCCGCGGGACAGCGAGGGAGGGGGGGGGGTGGCCTGAAGACAGGCGCAGCAGCGCTCTATCACGAGCATCAGCACCAGCTCGGCAACAAGGGGCAGTTGACGCCCGTCGGGAGGCCCTGCCTGACAGGCTGGGATGTCGTCCCGAGCGAAAGCCGGGGCCTTGCAGCTCTTCAGGGAGGACTCGAGACGCCCGCAGGGTAGCCCGCGGTTGGCCATCTCTCGGCGCACTCGACAGCGACGTCGCTTCCACTGCTTCTTGAGCCGAGTCGCAAGCGGGCAGTCAGATAGGGCGGGTGCGGGGGGGGGGGGGGGGGGGGGGCTGGGTCAGACGAAGGCTTAGCAGGGTGATGGATGGACGTCCAGAAGGAGGAGGAGGGGGAGGGGGAGGTCGAGCTGGGGTCGGGCGAAACAGCGGGAGTAGCCGACAGCTGCACCCTCCCGCGCCTGCCGTTTGCAGCATACCTGCAGGCAGTTGTGCGCTGACCAGCGGCTCTCTCTCTGATGGCGTGGGACAAGCCCATCTCGCTTGCTGCAGAAGCATATTGGGCCAGAAGAAGTAATAAGAGGGCTGCGCGTCACCCCTCAATCACTGCAATCTGGAAACGGCATTTTCACCTCTGTCCTCGCTCCGACCGTCCCGACCCTCCTCCCCCTCTCGTCTCGTCTCGTCCCGCGCCATGGTGTCCAACACCGTCAACGTACGCCTATCCCCCCCGTCTCTGCCGCTGCTAGCTGTCGGCGGGCTGACGCTCGCTCATTCATCTCTGCTCCTTCCAACCCTCCTTCCGCCCGCTTGGCCTCCGGACGGTCGCCTGCCGCTGCGTTGCCCGTACCCCCCCCCCCCCCCGGCCCACGCGCTCGTCCCTTGGCCCGCATCCCCTGCACCCTTCGCCCCGGGACTGCTCTGCGCCCTCCCTGCTCCTCCGACCCGTCGTCGGCCGGCCTCCCGCCGCCGCCGCCGCCGCCGTCCTCCGCTCGCCTTCGCACCCCCCGCCTCCGTCCTCATCGCTTCCTTTCCTGCCCCACCCCTGGTGCTCTCGCCGCTCGCCGACCTCCCGTCGGCCCTCCCTTGCCGACGACACATCTCCCCACCCTCGCCCGCCCGCCCGCCTTCGCCCCTTTCCCCCTTTTGCGTGCCCTCCCCTCCCCTCTCCCGCCGCAGGTCCTCCGCCACACCGCCCTCGCCACGGGCGTCTTCTACGGCCTCTTCCACGCCCGGACCGTCCAGGCCGAGTACACGGCGCGCCAGACGGCCGCGCACGAGCAGCACGAGCACGCGCTGCTCGCCAAGGCCGGCCAGGCGTGGGAGGCGGCCAAGAACGGCGCGAAGCAGGCCGCTGCGAAGGGTGCGTGTCCCCCCTTTTTTTCTTTTTCTTCTCCCGGTCGGCTCGGGGGTTCCTGCCTTTCCTTCTTTGAAGAGGGGTGGGGAAGGCGGGGCTTCGGCAGGCGCTAGGGAGGACGTGGGAGCGCGTCTGTCATAGGGGGGGGGGGGGGGGGGGGGGGGGGGGGTGGGGGGGGGCGGGGCTGGGGGGGGGGGGGGGGGGGGGGGGTGGAAGGTTGATCAAACGATCGGGAGATGTCTTTTTTTGTGTCGTTTTGTTTTCAGATCACAGTTTGCA
>MVAM01000121.1:0-48225 GCA_014825675.1 Cystofilobasidium ferigula
TGTTCAACATCCTCGACTTCCTCCGCGCGAGCATCGCCGACGGGTCCGTCAAGACGGACGACGCCGAGGGGCTCGAGGTGGCCAGTGCGTCCTCCCGCCCCCCCCCTCCCCCCCCCCCCCCCCCCCCCCCCCCCCCCCCCCCCCCCATTTGTCATGAGCATGCCCGGAACTTTAGAATCACGTGCTATTCGCTTGGCCAAAAGACCACAATGTCTATTCTGGAAAGATTTGACCGTTCCGGACCTATATACTCTTGTAGTCGTGACTCCTAGACTCGCTCGACCAGAGCCCTGACACCATCGGTTTTTTTTTTTCAGTGCCGACCCGGCCACCCCTGCCCAGCCTTCCGCCCTTCCACCGGTCTCTCTTCGGCACGCGCCAGCCGAACCCTCGCCCCGCCCCCGTCCATCCCATCCGCCATCCCTCCATCTCAACACCTTCTCGCCTGCTTAGCCCCGCCTTTCGCTATTCAAGGACCTCGCCCTCACTAAGTACTCACCGTTGCCGCCCTTCTTTCATGGAAGAGGCTCCGATCCGGGTTTTGCGTCTTTCATGTTCGCCGTTGACGGCGCCGGCTCTTTCAGGTTTGGCGGCTTCTTTGCTTCGGCGAGGCGGTGTCACCGCCAGAGCAGACGTCCAAGGCCAAGCCCGTCAGCAAGAGCAAGAGCAAGGGTGCCGCACGCCTGCGCTCGACGTCTTCCGCCGTCGAAGTTAAGACCGAACGCTTCGGCTAAACAGCGGGACAACTGCACACCCTCGTCCAGGTTCTTCTCGAAAGCAAGCGAACGGGTAAGGATGTGGGAACGACATTTCACTCATGTCTGCCGAACCTCGTGCTCCGAGATCATCGTACACACATGGATACTGACTGCTTCTGTACTGATACCTTCAATTCAGCCGGCGACATGGAACTCAGTCTCAAGGGAGGTCAAGCGCCAGCGGGATGTCGCCCACTGCAAGAAAAAATAGCAGTCGGTGCATACGTTCTCTACCGACCACGTTATATGGTGACATAAAACACATTCGCTGACTCTGACCACCTGGCCGTAGTCGAAAAAGGAGTGCCTCTTGTATTTCACCATGAGGGAGAAGTCGGGATGGGGGGTCGATGGACAAGGAGTCCTGGATTTACCGGACGATGTTTGGGGTGCCTATGCTAATGTGAGTCCCCATCTTTCTTTCCATCTTCTGGTATACTGACTCTTCCTCCTGTCTTACCTGCAGGCTCATCCATCTGTCAAGAGTCATCGAAGACGATGGCGGCAAACCTCATTCTCGGCCGGCGTCGGCGGCTCCTCGCTCTCGGTCTTCGGTGGGGGTGGTTTACATTCAAGACTCAGAAGAGGACCGGGACAACTCGGAAGAGTCGGACAACTCAGACGCCCCAGGTCGGGTCCGCCGGCGCAAGAAGGAAAAGCTATCGGCTGTCAGCTCCAGGTCGCGACCAGCCCGCAAGGTCTCGGCGGGCCAAGGCCTCGCGTCAGTGGGGGAAGGCGTGCATGCGCTCTAGTGCGAGATGAGCACCCCTATCCGCCTGGGCTTGACCGAACCGAAGACATCGCTTCTGCGATCAAGCTCGCGTTTGACCTCGACAGTTCTCGCCTTCCGCCACTCAAATTCAAGAAGCTTCTTCGAGCCCTCAAGAACGACAAGAAGCTTGTTGCCATATACCCCAAGATGGAGGACATCGGCGACAACAACCGAGAGCTGATTGTCGACATGGCCATCGACGATGAAGACAAGTAGCTTTCGTACCTTATCAATGTATGACTTTTTTTTTTCAAAAAAAAAGGGCCATAGCAAACAATTGATCATAAGGTGCGTTCCACTACGTTCCTGAGGCTTGAGTGACCAAGGTTGAATATCTCCTTGTAGTTGGCCACTTCGAGATGCCGGCTCCGCTGCCACTCCTTCAGATGGTAACGGGTACCGTTGTAGGGCACTAGAATGCCCTCGGCCAATCCAAAGCTTACGTCTACGAGATGATAACGGCCGGCTGGCATGGTGAAGTCCTTGAGGCGAGTTGTACCCCACAGCTTTGCATCGTTGACGCTACCTTCATATACCGCCAAGATGTGCATGAACTTCATATCGAAATCGACCGTGGCAAGGGCGTTGAAGCTGACATAAACTTTCCGATCGCGGAAGGGAAGGGCCTTATCGGCGGGAGGGCTGCAGGCCCACGAGTCGCGGCGCCGTCGAAGTAGGTGGTGAAGCGTGGGTCGTCCGCAATGTGTGATGGAATCGGAGCGTTACCGGACGTAGACATCGGGCGAAAGAAGAGCATGCAGGACCATGTAGAACGACCTGAAGGTAGGAGTTGGGTAGGTCACTGTGTCAGATGCAGTAGTAAGCGACCGAACCACGCGAGACAACTCTTGCCTAGACATCGTATCCGTCGCTCTCTCGACAGCGGGAGCGATCACCTACTGCCCTGAGCCCTATTCCCGTCGCGGCAGAGATAGAGGAAGATAGCCAGGTGCTCCTCCGCGTCCACATGCTTGGTGCCCCTTAGCCCACCATGCTCGCCTAGAATCCCCAGTAGAAGATTGGAGACCTCTCGGTGCAAGCCAAGCGCTGTTCTCATCTTGTGAGGGCTGTGGCTGTCAAAGACCTCCTGCAACCACTTCCGCCCGGAGAGAACAGAGTCGTTGTAGGGGTTCTTGTTCAGAAAAAGGCCTGCGTAGGCCTCTGCGGCAGCTGTAACGGTAGAGGCGACGGCGAACGTGACCTTGCGACGCTTGTGGACCTCCCTCTGGATGAGGCTGTCGCGATCCATGATGCTGCGAAGGACGCGGGGAGGGAGAATGTACAGGTTACGTATAACAACGGATGCTGCCCAGCTGCTCTAACTGGTGGCATCGCGACACAAAGCAGGGGTTGTATGGGGATTTCGGGGTTTAAGCAGCGGTTTTTATTGATGGTTGTCAAACAGTGCGCTTGCTTGACCTCTTGCTCAAAAGCTGCCAACTGCGCCGCGTGAGCTCTTTCTGGCAGAGGCCACGGCTCTGAAACATTGCGGGGGCCCTGGTCAAAAATCAGGCGATCGAAACAGTGCGATGCGGCACTCTGACCATCTCTGATTAGTCGTGCTGAGTTGCGAATACGTTTTAGGAGTGACGGCTAGCAACCCAAAGGAAGAGGAAGACATATACAAGAATGACAAAAAATTGACCGATGCGTGACTCGAACACGCGTATTCAGCGAATTTTGTAGAACCACAAGCTGACGCCCTAACCACCTAGACTAATCAGTCGCGTTGAAGAAAGCAATATTGATTCCAAATCAAATCGTGCAATACTAATCACAGCAAAGGTCGACCGACTTCACGGGCAGGCGGGATATCTTCCCTGCTTACTGAGTATCGACGAGTAGAGAAAGGGTGGAATGGAGATGAGGAAGACAGAGTCGAAGTAGTGGTAGACTAGCGGGACTCGGAGCGAGAGATCACACGGCCACTGGCCAGTGGCAATTGTCAGGAACTCCGACGTCTCATCAGTGTACTTACTTTGAAGATGCATCAAACCAAACGAAAGCAGACTGACGTTCACATGTGAACCAACCATCTTATATGTTTTGATTGATTATTAACGCGAGTGCCCGTTGGGAACTCGGGGCCGATTTCGCTTTGCGAAGGACCCTTTTGATCGTGTCTAAGCATCAAGAAGAATTCAAAGCTTTCGCCGCGTTACGATGGAAGCGAGAGTGAACATAGAACTCTTATCCATGTTCAAATTGAGTCGGAATCTATTTCGCATTGAGAGTGTCATCAGGGCAGCAGCATTGTTAGCATGCACAGCCGCAGCTACTTCTCAACACTTTCCTCTGACGTCGCGTCGTTACAGCTTTCTTCGAGACCTGGGCATTCGAAGTCCATCTAGTCGTTGAATGGCTCGCCCGGGTTCTGATTATCGTGGTCGGGTAAGGAAGGCCACAGGATCGACGTTGAGCTTGGCTGGGCCGTGAAGAACGAGCTTGATGTCAGGGATCTGGTCGAGCGAGTCTAGGAGTCACGACTCCAAAGGTATATATGTCCGGAACAGTCAATTCTTCCCAGAATTGACATTGTGGTCTTTTGGCCCAGTTAATAGCACGTTATTCTAATGTTCCGGGCGTGCTCATTACACTTGAACGCCTACGAATCGCGAAAGACGCGCATGAATATCAGCAAAGATCCATCCTAGACGTTAGAAAAAATCAAGAAGGTTTCGTACGTCCCTCAAGGACATGCGGCCCTCGCGAGTCGCAAAAAATATCCTCTGCCAATTTTGTGAACTCTCAGGGCGGACAGCGTTTTTAAGATTTGAGAAGAAATCCGTCTATCGCTCAGTAGAGCACGTACGTCAGCTTCAACAAAAAGGACAAGCACCTGTAGAGAGATCTTCAATTCCTCATCGTTGCGAGGTCGCCGAGTACGTCGTTCGACAGGCCGAGGTTTCCGATGTTCTTGCGGATGGTGCGGGCGTGCTACGCCGCAGTGCGAACATGCTGGGTGTGCTCGTACATCGCCTTCGCGTTGAGGTGGATAGTGCTGAATATCTTCGGGCCGGTCGACGACGGCAGAGCTCGGCGCCCGGCGCTGCTCATGTCGTCGGCATGTGCCTCGGCGTGGCGGTATGCCTCTGTCCCGAAGAAAGCCCAGCGATGCGGGGTGTGAATCCGCCGCGAGTTTGCTTTTGGGCGCGCGAGCGATCTCCCTTTGGCGCCTCGAACCGCAACCACCGACTTTCCTTCCTCCCTCCCCTTCCTTTCCTCCTTCTCTCTCTTTCTCTTCAGCATGTCCGAGTCGAGGAACCAGGATGCTCGCCGCGCTGGTACGTCCGACTGCTCTTGTCGCCGCTGTGTTTGACAGGACAGAGGCTGAATGTCACCTCTCGTGGACTCCATCCTTGCTCCTCCTTCACCTCCCCACCAATCTTCCTCCCTACCTTCCCTCTTATCTCCACAGCGTACAAGTCCAAGTCCAACTTCACCGCCGCCGAGTCCCGGCGCAGGCGTGAGGAGCAGACGGTCGAGCTTCGAAAGGCCCGCGTGCGTCCGTTCATGCTCGGCTGAGGCTTTCAACCCTTTTCACTCAACACCCCCACACCCATACCCACCCTTTTCCACCTCGCCCTTCGCACCGCTCTCCGTTTTGCCATACTCCCTTCATTTTGCCTGTGTTTCATTGGCTTCAGTAGCTGACACGTGTGCTTCCCTTGTGCTTTGTGGTGATGCCGGGCAGCGAGAGGACTCGGTTGCGAAGCGACGTAACTTTACTCGGGACGAAGACGCGGACTCTGACGAGGAGGGCCCTGCTGGCGCCAACGGAGAGGCTGCGGTGCGTCTTCTTGTGCTCTTTGCTGCTGCTCCTGGGCTACGGACTGATGCTTCCCGCTTAACGGACTTGCTGGCTCGGATAACAGCTCTCGGACTTGCCGCAGATGATCCAGGCCGTCTTCTCCGACTCGCCTGACGCCCAGCTCGACGCGACGACTAAGTTCCGCAAGCTGCTGTCCAAGGAGAAGAACCCGCCGATCGAGCGCGTCATCGAGTGCGGCGTCGTTCCTCGTTTTGTCGAGTTCCTCTCGTCGCAGCACAGCATGATCCAGGTGCGTCCACCTGAACTTCCTTACGCCAGCGTCCCTGACGCTACATACTGACGTATTATCCTCTTCTGACCGTGCAGTTTGAGGCTGCCTGGGCACTCACTAACATCGCGTCGGGCACGTCGCAGCACACGCAGATCGTCCTCCAGGCCGGCGCCGTCCCGCACTTCATCGCGCTTCTTTCGTCGTCGGTGCTCGACGTGCGCGAGCAGGCCGTCTGGGCGCTCGGCAACATCGCCGGTGACTCGCCCAAGTGCCGCGACTACGTGCTCGAGCAGGGCGCCCTCCCCCCGCTGCTCGCGCTGCTCGGGGAGAACCACAAGCTGTCGATGCTCAGGAACGCGACTTGGACGCTGTCCAACTTCTGCCGCGGCAAGAACCCGCAGCCCAAGTGGGAGCTGGTGCGTCCTGGTTGATGCTATGGGTCGTCGTTTGCGACTGGTTGCTGATGGTTCATGTCAACGCTCGTTGCTTCATGCTCCGTTGCAGATCTCGCCTGCGCTCTCGGTCCTCACCAAGCTCATCTATTCGCTTGACGACGAGGTCCTCATCGACGCCTGCTGGGCCATCTCGTACCTCTCTGACGGATCCAACGACAAGATCCAGGCCGTGATTGAGTCTGGCGTCTGCCGCCGGCTCGTTGACCTGCTCATGCACCCGTCGACGTCGGTCCAGACGCCGGCGCTCCGCTCGGTCGGCAACATCGTCACCGGCGACGACCTGCAGACGCAGGTGATCATCGCGTCGGGTGCGCTCTCGGCTCTGCTGTCGCTCCTCCAGTCGCCCAAGGAGGGCATCCGGAAGGAGGCGTGCTGGACGATCTCCAACATCACCGCCGGCTCGACATACCAGATTCAGGCCATCATCGACGCAAACATCATCCCGCCGCTCATCCAGATTCTCGGCTCGGCCGACTTCAAGACCAAGAAGGAGGCGTGCTGGGCGCTGTCGAACGCCACGAGCGGCGGGCTCCAGGAGCCGAGCCAGATCCGCTACCTCGTCAGCCAGGGTTGCATCAAGCCCCTGTGCGACCTGCTTAAGACGCTCGACAACAAGATCATCCAGGTCGCGCTCGATGGAATCGAGAACATCCTCAAGGTCGGCGAGATGGACAAGGAGGCTGCCGGCCCCGGCGCGCAGAACCAGTACGCGCTGTTTGTCGAGGAGGCGGGCGGCATGCACGCCATCCACAACCTCCAGCATCACGACAACCTCGAGATCTACAAGAAGTCGTTCTTCATCATGGACAAGTTCTTCCCGTGCGTTGCTCCTTTCACCCCCCTGATCCTACCTGCATTTGCGTGCTGACTTTTTTTCTGCTCTCTCCGTCTCGCAGTGAGGAGGACGAGGCTCAGGAAACCGGCATCGGCGCGCCCCAGGTTGACGAGGCCGGCTCGTTCGCCTTCCAGAGCGACCTCGCCGCACCCCAGGGCGGCTTCAACTTCGGCGGCCAGTAAACGTCGGACTTCCACCCCCTTTCCTTCTATCGCTCGCCGCTCTTCTCCCCGGTTCTTCAAGTGCTCTAACAACCCCCTCGCGCTGCCGACGGCGATATATCCGTTATCGCTTTCCTTGCCAGTGGTACATCTTTCGGCTCCCGTCGGTCAGCTTCCTTCACCCCCTTTCTGCTCCTTCCAGTTGCTCGCATCAAACTCCACATCTTCCTCGTCACGACCTCGACGCACACTCTCCTCTCTCCTCAAGAATTCACCGCCCGCCAAAACGACAAAGAAAAAAGGTCTCTGAACGCGTATGTGTTGACAGACCTTTGCGCTCCTCACGTCCACTCATGCCCCCTCCTCTCCCCATCACCTCTTCCCCCACTTCTTCTTCTCCCAGCCCCAACCACAGCATGCTCCTTCTTGTACGCTTCGTTCTGCTCTCCCTTGGTCGTCATTCCCTACTCCCGCTCTTCGGAGATTTGCATGGCCGTCTAATCTGCTGGCGCCGGGGTCAGGGAAGGGATCGAGCGTGCGCCTTAAGTGCAGGGGCATGCCGACTGTTCATGCAGCCTCTTTTTGACCCGGTAGTGCAGACGCTTCTGTCTGGCAACTGTGTGACAGCTTTGCTCTGGCCGCTGAGACGACGAGTGACTTGTCAGCGCATACTTGGACCCAAGCGGCGCCCTGCAGCCGGTCCTCGCGCTTTTGGGGCCTGCGCCGCCCCGCTGCAACGTCCATTTCTCCATCCATCAGCAGCACCAGTCCTCGACAGCATGAGCTACCACGACAACCGCTACGGCGGCGGAGGGGCGGCGGGCGGCGGGTACCGCGGACCCAAGCGAGCGCCGTACAGTGCGTGCTTCCGCTGCTCTCGTTGCTGCTACCGCGAGTCTGACCTGCTTGCTACCCCGCCCGTGCGTAGACCCCGACAGCGACAGGCGGCCGCGCGACGCACCGCCACCACCAGAGTCGCAGGGCGAGCGTCTGAGGAAGCAGATCCTCGCGGTCGGCGATGGCTTGGTGCGTCCGCTGGCGAGTTGGAGGGCAGGGGGCGAGCTGAAGCTGACCCTCGCGCGTGCGTGTCCGCGTTGCTTTCCTGGGCGAGTTGAGCAGGAGTTCGACGCTCCTCAGGACCTACCGAGGCTTGTTCGGGCGGTCGAGCACCAGTTCTCCACGGCCAAGGAGCCCATCCTCGAAGGCTTCACATACGGGTGTGTCTACTGGCCGGTTGAACGTTGCAGTTCACTCTCGGGAGCTGACCCAGGCCGGTGGACTCGGGCTCTGTCGAACTAGCATCACCGAGCAGCCCTACAAGATCCCTTACTACGCCACGCTCATCTACCTCCTGTGCTGCCCGGCAAAGGAGGAGGACGCCCGCATCAATCTCCGCGACGGCGACGCCGCCGCGTCTGAGGCACTTAAGCGGCCGGAGGTCGGCGGGGCTGTCGTCGAGCACCTCGTGCGCGCGTTCCGCACCTGGGTCGACGAGCGCCGCTGGCGTGAGACGCGTCTTTTGGTGCGTCTTCATCGCTCCGCGCCCGGTGGTGGATGCATTGGATGGCTGACCTGCACCGTGAGGCGCCCGGGCGCAGATCCACCTCTTCGCACACCTCGCCTCGGCCGGCGTCGTCGCCGCGGGCTCGCTGCTCGCGCTTCTGCAGAGCTTCCTCGCGGTTGTTGAGGAGCTCGGCGTCAGCGCCGCCCGGGCTGAGCGCGCTGTCGTGTGCGTCGGCGAGGGTCTGCTGCGGGTAAGTCGGTTCTCAAACCTGTCGTCTACGCGCCCGCACTTGATCTGACCCCCTGACGTTGGCAATTCGGACAGGGAGGAGCTGCGCTTGTTGAGCATGACCCAGAGGCGACCAGTGGACTGCTCGCTGGCATCGAGGTCTTCGTTATGACCCGCACCGCCCGCCGGGACCTTGTTGCTCCCTTCGGTGGCAGTTTGGCAAACGACGCGCTTCCGGAAGACGACGTGAGCTCGTGCCTACACTATTGCGCGTTGAACGTATCGCTGACGTGCCTACTGCGCTCGTCAGAACCTCGTCCACCTGTACCGCGCGCTGCGCGAGACGAGCCTCAACGCCTTTGCACCGCCCAAGATCCTGCCGCAGCCATACCTCCTCTTCCCGGACGAGAAACTCGGTCTCGACACGCCGTGTGAGCTGCCGGCGATCATCGTCCCGCCGGAGTCGATGGGCGGGGCGGACAAGGCTGTTGGATCGGAGGGGTGGTCGACTTGCGAGCTGAGGTTCTTTGATGAGGAAGTGCGTTCTCTGGCTCGCTCTTTTGGAACTGCCTCTACTCATCACTGACGAAGCGCTTTCCCGGGTACACAGATTGTACCCTCGCCGTCATCGCCGTCTGGCTGGGTCCTGCGCCAGCTGACGCTGGACGTCATCGCCATCTTCGAGGTGAACCGCAAGGAGTGCGCGCGCCTGCTGCTCGAGTTCCCCAACTGGTTCGAGTCAGGCACGTTCAAGCCGCCGCCCAACGTCCAGCTGCCGCCTTCCGCCGACCCGGATGCACCCGTGCCGACGTGGTCGCTCGAGTCGCTCATCGTTTCGGCCGTGCTCAGCAACGTCGTCCTTCTGCCCGCGCCTCAGTTCAAGACAATCTACTACACGAGTCTCCTCACTGAGCTGTGCAAGCTCAGCCCGGGAACGGTCGCTCCGCCCGTCGGCAAGTGCGCGCGTAGGCTGTATGCCGCGCTCGACCAGGGGCTCGACGTTGAGTGTGCGCGCAGGGCGGCAGACTGGTTGAGCGTCCACCTGAGCAACTTTGGCTTCCAGTGGCTGTGGAAGGACTGGTGTGTCCTCCTCATGCACGAGCAGACGTCACTCGCATCGCTGACCCGCCCTTCCTGCAGGGTGCCCGACCTCGTCCTGCCTCGCCTGCACCCCAAGGTGTCGTTCATCCGCCGCGTTGTCGAGCTCGAGACCCGCCTTTCGTACCACGACCGCATCAAAGGTACGCTACCCGAGGCCATGCAGGACCCGGCCGCGAACGTTCTTCCGGAGGACGCGGAGACGCCGTACTATATCTTCGAGAACGCAGGTACGTCGCGCGCTCACGCTTTTGAAAGAGGGCTTCGCGCTGAACCGTCCTACTTGCTTGCGTTCGCCAGAGCACGAGCACAACCTTACGGCCTCGCGATTGGAGACGCTCATGCGCAGCAAGACGCCGCCTGAAGCCATCCTGGACGCTCTGATCAAGTTCCCGCTCCAGCCCGCCGACGAGCCGCTGACGGCGCTCACGCGGTCCATCGCTGTCCAGACGTACCTCTACGTCGGCTCGCGCTCGTTCTCGCACTTCCTCAACGCGACGGAGCGCTACCTGCCCGTGCTGCGTGAGGTGGCCAAGACGGAAACGGCGCGGGTCGAGCTTCTGCGCGACGTCGCGCAGGTGTGGCGCTCGAGCGGCCAGTGGCGGCTCATCATCACCGACAAGCTGCTGCAGTACGGCATCGTCGGCGGCGAGGACGTCGTGCGCTTTCTCTTTGAGCTCGACGATGGCGCGCTCGGCCCGGCTAAGGTTGGCGACGAGTGGATGAGCGGCCAGCGGTGGGACGTCCTCCGCGGCGCGGTTGACAAGATCGCAGGCCGCGTTGTTGCGGACAAGAGGCGCATCGCGAGCATGGAGGAGGTTGAGGAGCGCAGGACCGTCATGTCCACCGGCGGCGCGAGCACCGACGCCGCGCTCGCAGCGGACGAGACGGCGGGCGGGACGCCGGCGTCGACCAACAGGGCGCTCGAGGCCGCCCGCGCGGCGTTCGTCTCGCACCAGCAGACGTACAAGCAGACGCTGCTTGCCACCCTCACGGCCTTCGTCGCGGCGCTTGTGCCGGCAGACGGTGCGCAGGGCAGCGGTCTCCCAGGCTTGATCGCAAAGGGAGGCTGGAGCGGAAGGGACGCCTGGGACGACGCAGACTGGATCGCTTGGAGCCAGTGGGGCTGGTACCGCGAGTTCTGCCGCTTGGTGCGTTTCCTTTGTCGTGCGGTCGATCAATATGCAATCGCAACATGCTGACCCCGTCGACTTCTCCTTTTGACAGTACGTGCACCACCTGGCCGCCTACCGCGAGACAATCGACGCCGTCGTCTTTGGCACGTTGCAGCCTGGAGAAGAGGGCAGCGACAGCGCCCAGGCGGTGGGCTTGGTGAAAGGTGTGTGGGCCGGCGTGCTCGAGGTCATCGGGAGCAGCGCGTGAGTTACAACGAAGACAACCTATGCTATGCCGGGTGCTTCCAGAGCTACCCATGTGGATGACTGTTGCTGCGAGGTCATGCTCATCTCCCGCCCCTGCCAGAGCGCGGCTTAATGATCCTGCCCGTCTTGTAAACACGGTAAAGCAGCGCAGATGTTACGACGCTGATGGACGCCCACGTCAGGGCGTAGACGGCGTGCTGGTTACGGAGCTCAATCTTGGGCGGTCGGCCGACGGGCATGCCCGTCTCGTACAGCGCCGTCTTGGGCGTCGTGCCCTCTGCAGCACGGACGAGGCGGTAAGTGCGCCATTCCGAGCTCCATGTGCGAACTGAAAGGCAACGCACCGTAGATGGCATCGACCATAACCGGCTCAACCTCGCCCCAACCGCCGGGCTTGTCATTCTTGTAGTACTCGGCAAAACGCTCGGTGTCGACCCAGTACCAGTTGCGGCCCTTCTCGTCGTTGTCGGGCGTGAATAGCGTCGGCTTGCCCTCCTTGGCCGACGCAAGCTTGCCCATCCCCTTGTTTCGCAGCATGCCCTCCAACACCACCTCACCCTGCGGCAAGCGCAGGTGCGAGAAGGCGTGCGGCGTGATGAGCGACGACGGCACAAACCCGAGGTTTACGAGGATCGGCCGTGGCGGGGGCGCGTTGGGCTCGCCGGACGACGGCGCACGCAGGAACGGCATGATCACTTGGTACCCGGGCTCGCCGTCGAGGATCCTGGGGCCGACCATGATGGGCGGCGGCAGGCCGGGCGTGTTGAGCGGCGGGAAGCACCCGCGCAGGGCGACCTTCCGGTAGTTGAACTCTGGCAGCACAGAGTGCCTGCGGAGGGAGACAAGAAGACAAGGTCAGGACGGCATGCTCGAAGGCGCTCCTGGGACACTGCTTCACAGCACAGGGCAAGCCATGGAGGAGAAACGACGCACTCGATCTCGTCCGGCAGCTCAATCGCCTTGCGACCCAGGTTGAGCTCGAGCTCCTCGATCAGCTCGACTTTCCACTTGAGCCGGTATATCTGCCAGTACGTCAGGTACGCGCACGTGATCGGCACCGCGGTGAGGAGCAGCAGCCATGGCGACAAGTTCGAGTCCTGCTTGGCGGACGCGCGGGGCTGGGAGGACGGCGCGGGCGAGGAGGTGGGAGGCCGCGGACAGCGCGCAGGGACGGATGAGGAGGCGGAGGCGGCTCGCCGTTGGTGCTGCAGGCTTGTCAGCCTCGAGCGTGCAGCTGAGAGGGGTGCAAGAGCATCCCCCATCGGTCGTCAGCAGCCATGCTCCTGCGGCAGAGGCAGCAAGCAACAAGGACGCACCAGGGAAGGTGCGGGAGGGAGCAGCCACGAAGAAGGGGCTCGGCAGCGCCGCCGACCGCAAGAGACGAGCAAAGGTTGGCTGCATCGGTAGCCACGAGCGGAAGCGACTGAGCTGGCGAACGAAAAGGCGGCCGGAAGGAAGGATGCAAGGCAGTGGGCTGAAGATGCAAGGTCAACGTCGGGCGGCGGCAGCATCGACCCGCAAAAGGCGCAGCAAGCTGTCCGTCGCAAGCTTATCCTCCCATCCGAGAGACCACAGCTCTCGCGCGTGTCGAGATGAGGAGAAGCGAGCCATGATAGCGGTCCGTCGCGTCTTGCAAGTTTACCCGACCTCAGCCTCTGTGGCTACCTCCCCTGTGCGGGACTGTCGACCCTCGTCTACGCCCACAGCAGAACCTCATCACAGAGCAACCCCCACCCATCACCGCCTTGCGTTGAACTCCGCCTCGCGCTCCATCACGCGCCGGCTGAGCTTGATCAGCACGACGCTCCGGCGCGGGTGCTGCTCGGTCGGGACCTCGTGTGCGGTCACTTTGGCGGGCTGCGCGTCGCGGGGGAAGAGGGAGCAAGGTGTCAGCACAGCGCGCCGAGACAGGCGGGCTTGAGTTGTGCGGAGCGAAGCAGCGCCGTCGTAGGGCAGAGGGAGACCGCCGCAGTGCTGCAGGATGAGGGTGAAGAAGGGAACGCACAAAGTCCAGTCCGTCCAGCACGCCCTCGACTACGCCCGCCGTGAACGCCTCGCACGACAGCGAGCTCATGTCTTTTGGTATGGAGATATGTTGTGTCAGAACTGGGCTATTGAGCGCAATCATATCTGTCGTCCGGCCATGCAAGATGGCAGTCAGGATCGGCCATGCTGAGCGTGTTGAGTGCTAGGGGGGGGAACCAGCAACGGTAGCAACGCACACTCGTCCTCTCCGCCAAACGACTTTTCGAGCGAATCCGCAGGCCGGCCAAATGCCGCCCGGTACACCTGCGTGTGGATGAACTGGAGCGTCGGGATTAGGCGGTGCTCCTTGCGCGGGTCCTGGTTCGGGCGAGGTGCGCAGCGGGGGGGGGGGGAGGGGGGCCGTCAGTACGCCGCGCGGGAGGGTGAGAGCTGAGGGAGGACAGGCCTTTAGGCTGCTGGCGTTGCCGAAGATGTTACGGAGGAGCAGCAAGCTCAGGATACGGAGTCCAACCTGGTGTCCTAGCGAGCTTAGCCTGCAGGTCTCGAGGCTGTGGGTCAGCCGAGCTCGAGAGGAAACAAGGGTGAACGCACCGACTCTCGAGGTCAGAGATCGAGTCGACCCGCGTCTGGGCGTACGAAACCATCTCGCTCATCAGAAACCCCATGGCCGAGGATGACACCTCGGACCGCAGCGTCTTGTTGTACCTGCAGAAGCCCAGCAGTGGAAGGAAGACCGGTCCCTCAGTTCAGCCGAGGTGCAGCTTGACGCGCGCGAGAGGGACGCTCAGCAAAAGGAAGGACGGACGGGCGGTCGAGCGTTGTTGGGCGTATAGAAGAGCGGCGGAGAGACATGCTGACGGCTTCCTGGCTGAGGTCAGGGGCGAAGCAAGCGAGATGGAGGATGGGCGACAGGGTCAAGCTGGAGTAGGCAAGCCTCGCGCGTCGCCGCTGCGCTCAGCTCGCCATACTCATCGCCGGCACTCAGATCGAAGCGCAAGGGCTGGCAGTATCTGGAAGCTCGCAAGAGTAGGCCATGTAAATGGGTGGCATGGCAGAACCTGAGGCAACGCGCTACATGAAGCTGCGCTTCGCCCATTCAGCACGCTGCTCCGGAGGCACGAACGGCACGCTCTTGACCGGTTCAAACGCCCGCGTCGTCTGTTGCGGGGCGGCCTCTGGTGCCGGCGAGGAGCCGGTCGAGGCCGGAGAGGGTGCGCCTGGAGGCAACGGGGTGGCGAAGGCAGCGGAAAGGGCTGCGACTTCGGCAACTGCGCAACAGAGAACGGCTGGCAGAGATCAGTCCCCTTTGATTCCGTCGTTCAGACTGGATCGGGGAGAGGCGCACCATGTTGTGCCGACTCGGCGGCCTGCACGCGAGCGCCGGAGGGGTGCTGGGTCAGCCCGAGGCGGCGCGAGGGTGGAAAGGGTCTGGCGCACCTCGTCGACCTCCTCGTCGCTGCCAAAGTAGCGCTTCCAGAAGCCGAGCTTTGCCCTGTGCGCCTGAGCTTGGGCCGCTGCCTCGGCACGCTCCCGCTCCCACAGCTCGACTTCCTCGCGCTTGATGAGCCCGACGCTCCTGAGCCTGTGCCGGACCTCGTCGTCGTCGGCCGGCCGGCCGTCGCGCTCGTCCCGGATGAGCTCCTCGAGCAGGCGCACCTTGCGCTCGCCCGCCGCCCGCGCGCGCTCCAGCCGCCGGCGCGCGTCCGCTAGCGCGCCCGCGACGCAAGACAGCAGGAACCACGAGATGAGCACCGGCCGGCGACGGCGCAGACCCGCGCTGATCTTCGCGTCGGGGTCGGTCGTGTTGAAGCGGAGGTTAGGGAGGATGAAGTACTCCTTCAGGCGCGAGCCGAAGGACGACATGGTTGAGTGTGTCGCTCGCGTCGCGCGCGTGTGTGTACAGTGTCGACCTGCTGGTGGTAGCGTCTGCCTCGGCCTGTGTCCCGGCTGCTGCTGGCTGGGTGGTGCTGGTGGTCGTGCAGCAAGCTGCCCCTTTGCTATACATTACGCTTGCTGCTCTCCTGCGCTTTGCGACTCCGCCCAAATTCGCCTGTGAGCCGGCGGAGGAACACCCAGACCACAGCTCCCCGAGTCGGCACGATGCCCAAGGACGCCCCGCGCAAGTACAAGCCGCCCAACCCCAACAAGCCAAAGGTCGCAGACTTCTCCGTGCGTCGCTCCTGCCTCTGCCCCTCTTGTCGCGCGCCGGCGGGCTGACCCGACCCGCCCTCCGCCGTACCGACGACGAGCAGAAGACCAAGGTCAAGCTCGGCAAGGGCAAGCAGGTCGCCCAGAATGCGACCGACACGTCCTACAAGGCGCGCTCGATCGCCCTCCCCAACCAGACGATCGTTGCCCAGCGCGAGGAGGGCGAACGCCTCACCAAGGGCGGCAAGAACTGGGAGGAGCTGCGGGTCGGTAGCAGGCACTACAACGTAGCTATCAGACGGGGTGCGTGTCCGCGCGTCCTCCTCACGCCCCTGACGCTCTTTGCTGATTGACTTTGCTTGGGTCCTTGACCGCTGCAGACTCGCTCCTCGGGATGAAGGAGCTGCTGCAGGCATACCCCGAGCTGCGCACTGCCCAGTTCCCGTCCCTCATCCAGACGGTCTGCAAGACGCTCACCGACTCCGAGGCATCTGTCCGCACACTGCTGCCACCCCTTCTCTCTTCTATCCTCCCCTACCTGCCCAGCTCGACCATCACGCCGCACCTGCCCGTGCTCCTGCTGCACGCGACCTCGGCTCTGTCCTCGATCTTCCCGGCCGTCCGCGTCGACGCCGTGCGCGTGCTCGGCGTACTGCTCGAAGAGGGCGGTGAGGGATGCGAGCGCATCAGCGAAGGGTGGGAGAGCGGCTCGGGAGGTCGAGGAGAGGGTGGCAGGGTTCTCGAGGGCCTGCTTGCAGTCCTCGGCGTCGGTGGGAAGGGCGAGACGGCGGGTTCGAACGCGCCGCTCGGATCGGCAGTACGTCTTGTATCCTCGCGTGCGCTGCGTCATATGAAAGCTGATGATGCGCTCTCAATGTCAGTCCAAGCTCGTCGTGTTCCAGACGCTGCAGAACTTCCTCACGCACGCGCTGTCCGATAACCAGTCCTTCACCACCTCGTCTTCCTCCTCCAGCAACTCCTTCTCCTTCCTCGCTTCGGCCTTTGCCACGCAGCAGGGCTACGAGAAGTTCACCGCATCCCTCGAAGCGACGAGCGGCGCGGAGGGCGCCGTCTCGAAAGGCAAGGCGCGCGCAGGCGACTGGGCGGTTGGGTTCGCTGGGTGGGAGAGGGGCGACCTGGAGGTGGACGCTGGGGCTGCGGCTGGTGCGGAGGATGTTGACAAGGGGCGCAAGATCACCGTGAGCACTTCCGCCGCATAACAACCCGGCTTCAGCGCTGACCTTGGATGACTGGGCCGTCACCTGCAGGACCTCTACCTTGCGCTCCACCCCCTTCTGCTGTCGACCTTCCTCGACTCGGCGCCGACCGCCTTCTCGCCGACCGCCGCCACCTCCACGGCATCCACCGCCTCGCTCGACGTGCACCTCCAGATCCTCTCCTCCATCCTCTCCTTCTGCTCCCTCCACGGCCTCTCGGCGCTGCGTGCGCCCGTCAACGCGCAGACGCCCGTGCTCCGCACGGCACTTGACACGCTGCTCAAGCACATGCGCCCCTACTTCCCCTTCTCGGAAAAGACGGCCGCCCGGTCCGGGAAGGACGAGGCGCTGCTCGTCAAGATGGAGCTCGACTACGCGAGCCTTACTGCGGCACTTGCGCTCCCTTCGGGGGGGATCGCCGTCCCGCTTCGCACGAAGGCGGACGGTCCACGCGACCGTGCAAAGGCGCTCGAGGACGCGGCGCGACGCGCGCGCAAAGGCGTCGGCGAGGCAAAGCGCCGCGCGATCGAAGAGGTCGCCCAGTGGGTGGCCGCTCTGCTCGCGGGCGAACGGTCGACCGCGGCTTCCCCGCTCGGCGTCGCGATCGGACGCGATGCATACGCCGACATCAGGGAGTGCGTGTGGGCGCTGCTGTCGCTCCCTCCGCCGAGCGCGAAGAAGAAGGCGGCGGCGGTGGAAGGGGACGAAGAGGAGCAGACGGACGTGCCTGCCCTGGTCTGGGCAGCCCTTGTCGACCACTACCTGCGGTTAAGCAGCCTCGACCCCGTCAAAAAGCTCGGCGTCGAGTTCATCGGCCGTCTCTGCTTGGTGCGTCGGTCCATCTGCTCTGTCAATCACGCTCCCAGCTGACGTTGTACCGCTTCCTTGGTGCGCAGCTCGAGACCGAGCCTCTCTACACCGGCCTGTTTCGCCTCAATGAGGCTAGTCGCAAGCGCGTCGAGGCCTTCTATTCGAGCATTCCTCGCATGCTTTGGGAGTTGCGCTCGAAGGACCTCGCCGGCACGACGGTGCTGTCTTCTTTTGGACGTCCATCTATCCCGTTTGCTTGCCTGCTGATCCACGCTTTTTTGGGCTCACAGACGCTCCTGCACCTGCTGCACGCCCTCCTCCTCTCCCCGCTCACCTCAGCCACCATCACGCCGGTTCTGCTCGCCTCCCTCCCGCCGTTCTTCCACTCGATCCACCCGACACGCGGGGCCCTCGCCGGGCCTTGGGCTGCGCTTCCGTCCGCGGACGTCCGCCGGTTGGCGCTCGACGTGGGCCGCACGGCGCTCGAAGGGGCCGGCGAGGAGGACGGGAGGAAGCTGAGGGAGGCGGTCGGGGCTGCGGTTGGCGGACGAGATGAGCAGTCGTACTGGGCAGGCGTCTGCGCCGCCGATCGATGATGAGATGATCGGTTTTTGACCTGGCCTGGGCGAGCGCGTCTCGAACGCTTTATTTCTGTTCAGCGGCTTCGGACGTGGTGGGCGTCGGCGTCGCTACCCGAGTCGAGGGCTCCGACGAGGTCGGCGTAGGAAGGATGTCGGTCTTGAGAACGCGCGTCGCCTTCTTGCGTGGCTTCGGCGCTGCACGGCATAGCAGCAGGTCAGCATCTGAGCTCGAGCAAACTGAGAGCGTCCGGCACGCACCATTCGTGTTCTCAATCATGTAGAACCGGCGGAGGGCCATGATGGCCTCTTCCCTGTAGTACCCGCCGACCGCCTCGTACGTCTCGAACGCGTCAAGGCCCTCCCTGCAAAGCTCACAAGCCCTTCAGCGCAACGCACATAAGCCTAGCGGGCAGGACGCACGTCGAGTTGATGCACAGCACACTGCCGCACCCGCCGAACCGGTCGTTCCCCGCGCCGTAGACAACGCGGCCGATGCCAACCTGCCTGAGAGCGCTCGCGCACATCACACACGGCTCGACGGTCACGTAGAGCGTCACGTCCTTGAGCGGAGCGGGCGTGAGCGGGAGGATATGCTCCAGGGAGACGAGCTCGGCGTGCAGGGTCGCCTGCGGCAAGGCAGGGAGGACGAGGGGAGGGTCAGCACCCGTCGTGAAAGCCAGAAGAGAGCAAGGAGCTCACGTTGCGCCACTCGTTCGTCCTGTTGCGGGCGGCAGCGATGACCTGGCCGTCCCTGATGAACACGCAGCCGACGGGGACCTCGTTGTTGGCCAGCGCCTCCTCAGCCTGCCACAGACGGACGGGGAGAGGTTCAGCCCGGCGTGAGGCAAGAAGGAAGGGTCGGCTGGACGCACCTGGTCGAGCGCAAGCCGCATGAAGGCCAGATCCGAGGCGCTCTGCTCCTCTGCGGGGATGAAAATGGCCTTGCTAGTGACTGTACTGGCCATGGCGGAGGGTCGAGAAGGCGGAAGGGTCGTGGACCAAGGTGAAGGAAGGAGAATCGAGCGCAGCTGGCCTTTCGACGACGCCCTGCAAACTCCGACTGACCACTGCATCCGAGATCCTCAGGTGCACCAGCGTTCTTTCGCCAGTCAGAGGCACAGCAAGGCTCACGTGCGGTGTCCGCTCGCACCTCGCATGCCCTGGCGCTCGCGGCACCATCGCCCGCGCGAACAATGCTGGCATTCCTGGAACCGCCATCTGATCGCGCTCGTGCAGACCCCTCCCCCGCGATCTGCAGACGCATATCGCATCCCTGCCTGCGGCCAGGGCAGAGCTATGCTCGACGGTCGGGTATGTGTGAAGAGTCCCCTGGCAGGCAGCCAAAACGTCGTGCAGGTCCAACCCACCCAAGACCTTGCCTCCGACGCGCGTTCGAGCAGCATGGACAATGGCGCACGAGCGCACGACGGGTCGTGCGAATTGCCACCGACGACGAAGCGATGAGGGACAGCCTAGACGCCGTGCTTGACCGCCATAGATGACGACGGCGAGCTAAAGGACGGTTGATGGCGATGATGGTGTCGATGTGCGCGGCCCGCCGAGCGCTGGCGGAGAGACATTGCGCGCCCGGGAAAGATAGAGGTGATCTTTGTGGCACAGGCGCGATGCAAGGAGGGAATCCTGGCTGCAACATCTGAGTGGGAGAGTCAACGCGGCAGCAGGTGAGGGAGGACGAAGAGGGACCGACCTGGCTGGTGTTCTTCGCATGAGCCCCACAATCTAACAGCCCTCGTCTAGGTGCGGTCAATCCCTCACTGCCCCCTCGACCCCCCTGCCAGCAAAAGGCATCGCCTGATGCTCAGGCCCATGGGTGTCCGTGACGCATCGGGCATACCTGCGGAGGACGCATCCTTGCCATGCTCGCGCCCCGAGGCAAGGTGGATGCCGCGGATGAGGCTCTGGTGCGCCTCGAGGAAGGGAGATGGATGCAGGACAGCGGCGGGAGGCGGAGCTTGAGGAGGCGAGCGGACGAAGCGAGACTTGACGACAGGCGGGGGCTTGGGAGGTCTTTGCTGCCGTTGATGGCCGTTCGTGATGGGGTGGTCGACGGGCAACGGCGCTGCGTGGTTGGTTCCTTGCGTGCTTCCGCCCCCGGGCAGGTGCACGGAGGACAGGGACGAGAGGACGGATCGCCTGAGACCCTCAGCAAGGTCGGTGAGGCTCGTCGTGCTGCCTGAGCTCGCCAGGCGGCGCCGCTGCGAGCTCGCGCCCGCACCGCCGACGCTACGCAAGGCCGAGAGCGAGTCGACGGCGCTTGTACGGCCGGGCCCGGCCGTGCTGCCCATCACGCCACCTCCGAGGTCGATAGAGTGGACGCTGCTGGCCATGCTGGTTGTCCGGGCGCGGTGATGGAGAAAGGCGGGCGGGTGGGACAGGGAGCTCCGCGACGCGACCGACGATGGCCGGGAGGGTGACGCCGGAGGGCCGTTGGGCGAGGGTCTGTGCCGGCTCAGCGTCGACGTCTGTGCAGGCGGGAGGGGGCTTGTGGAGGACATGATGCGACGAGGAGAGGAGGCGAGGATGCTGTCGGCGGCTCGCGCGGACTTCGTCTTCAGCCCGGCGGGTCGTCTGCGGCGAGGACCATCCATAGGCTCGCTCCCCAGTCCAGCCAGCAGTACGTCCCAAGCATGAGCACAACTAGCCAGTAGCCTGTGCAGCCCCTTCCGTATGGCCCATCACAAGCTGGCGGCGGCGGCAACGCTGCTCGCGAGCGGTCGTCGGCCATCGCTCCGCTCGCCCGCAGCAGAGCGCCTTCGCAGACGCCTGCTGCTGCAGCCCTCCCTGCACCGGCCGTCCTCCTGAGCGCTCTGGGTCACTCGAGCACACAGTCAGGGTGCGCTCTCTCTCTCTCTCTCTCGTGCTCTTCAGTCGCGACACGCTGACGATCGTTGCCTTTCGCTTCTGGAAGAAGCTCGGTCGACGCCCAAGGGCGCGCCGCCGCCGTCTCGCATCACCCTTGTAAGGCGTGTTTCCCTGCCAAACGACTGGCAGAGATGCTTGGGCTGAGGTGTCTCTCACGACGAATGTGCAGCTCGGACGGCTCACCCCCGCCGTAGCTGGCGGACGACCTGCTCTCGACGTTAACGCGCCCGCTGCGCAAGACCGGCTTGTAGGGGGCGTTGTCCACCGGCACCAAGATCGACGATCCGTACCCGCACGAGCTAGAGTACAGCCGGATGTACGTACGAAGACCTGGATGAGGAAAAGCAAGCGTGGGGGATGATCCAACGGGAGCAGGACGAGGCCAAGTACGTCGCGCGCAGTCGTCCGTCCTCCTTCCCTTCTGTCTTCTCGCACTCGTCGACCAGAGTTGCTGCGTAAAGGGCTGAGCTGACCCCCTGTATCTGTCCCGCAAATCACTCTCGGTACCCCCCTGCGCGTTCCTCGTACCGCCAGACGACCCGCCGCCGAATCCGCCCAGTCCCGTTCCCTCCCCCTCCTTGCGCATCAACACCGACGTCGCTTCGAGTGTCCCTTCCTCCTCCTCCTCCTCCTCCTCCTCCTCCTCCTCCTCCTCCTCCTCCTCCTCGCCGCCTCTATCTCCACCCCCTCTGCTCTCGCTCTGTGTTAGCTGGACGACGCAAGAGTCCTTTTCGGAGCCCTACATGTTCACCGACGTTCAGCGGATGGTCTCCTTCACGCGGACCGCGCCATGGGCCTGTATCGGCCCTGAGCGTGCGTCTCCCCTCCCTCGCTTTTTTCCCCCTGCTCCGCTGACGAACGCCTTCCCCTCTCAGGTACCTACGACGCCCACCTTTGCGCGACCGGCCGCACCCCGCCGGAGCGCGACAAGCCGCACACGAACGGGATCCGGTGGTGGCAGGTCGTCGACCTGCTGGGGTTTGCGGGCGGCGTCGAGGGCGCAACGGGGTGAGCTTTGATGCGGGAGATGGTCAAGGACGAGTGGATACGATGGAGCTAGGGTTTGGATATCTGACAGATTCGAGGAAAGGCAACTACGACTTGCGCGCTGCAGCTAGGCGGGCGCCATGCTGCTGCCCCAGGCTGCAAGAAGCGACCGTCCGGCCTTGAGCCGCGACGTTGAGGGTGACGACGACGCTTTCAGGTTCAGAATACGAGAGAGGTGAGCGACGGCGTCCGCTCCATGGCAGACATAGTCGCGGACGGCGTGATGCGCAGTCGTCTCGTCTCGCTTGCTCGTCTCGCTTGGCGCAGCATGCGGTCCCTTGCGTTGCCCAAGAAGGCGCGCACCCCGCTCACCGACTGCTCTATCGACCTGCTACCGACGATGGCGATCCTCCTCGACCCTGCGCTTCAGAGCAAGAGCGCCCAGCTCGACGACCGCTCCGGCGCGCAGCCAGCAGCAACAGAGACGGACGTGCTCCTCCCGCCGCCGGCCTACACCAACCACTGCTCCGCCTCCGACGTTGAGGCCTCGCGCGACCCCGGATCCTCCGTCAAACAGCAGCAGCACATCTGGCGCCGTTTGTCCATCTGGTTGATGCTCGGGCTCGTCGCTAGCGCGCTGGCTGGCGTTGGCCTGCTTGGAGGGGGCAAGGACGGCGGGTCAGGCGAAGACTGGGTACGCGAAGCTCTCGCCTGCTCCCTGCCAGGGCTTCTTGGCTGACCTCGTATCTGTCGCACTCGCTCGCCCGCTTACTCGATTGTCGTCTCACAGATGTCCCCGCCGAAGGTAGACAGCTGCGGCTCAACCAACCTGCCGCCCCGAACTACGCTACCCGTCTACTCCCCCGCCGCCCCTCACGGCCAGCACCCATCCTTCCCCAACACGCCCACTTCGTCGCGCACCGTCACCTTCCACCTTCCGCTCGCCGGCGCGTCACCGAGCTTCTTCCTGCATGCTTTTGGTGAGGACGCATTCGGTTCGGTCACAATGGAGTGCAAGCCCCTTGCGGGCACGAACACGGAGCACGAGGAGGAAGTGGACGTCGTCGTGCAGGTTGTGTACACGGATGAGGGGCGTCTTGCGGAGCGCGTGCGGATCTGGCAGGTCGAGGACGGGCAGGGTCGGCATGGGGTCGACATCATGGTACGCTCTGTGGCCCAACGCACTCCCCTCGCGCAGCCATGTTGACCTCTTGAGCCTTCCGCACCCCGGCCGCAGACGCCGAAATGGCACAACCTCTCCCTCCGCAACAGGCCTTCCGACTACATCCGGTTCCAAGTAACGATCCGTGTCCCCGTGGGTGCGCAAGCCCCGTCCTTCGAGGGCAACACGCCAGGCATGTCGCTCCTTGTCGACGCCGGCCCGCAGGGGCAGGAGCACGAAGGGCGGCCGGCGTACAGGTCTTTTGAGTACACGTCGCGCAATGTACCGCTGGAGTTCGGGGTACGTCTTGCGCCCCTCGCGGTGAAAAGGGTCGGAGCGATCGCTGATGCCCGTCCTTCGCGCCGCTGCAGGCTCTCGAAGCAGCCAACCTCAAGCTCACGACGACCAACGCGCGCATCGGCTTCGCCCCGCCTTTGAGCACAGACTCTCACCCTGCAGCTTTCGGGCTCACAGCGACCACAGCGCAGCTGACGACGACGAACGGCGCGGTCGACCTCTCCCTTCGCCCGCTGGCCATCAAGGACCAGCTCAAGATCAAGACGACGAGCGGGGCTATGTCGGGCTACAAGGGCGTGTTGGCTGCTGATGCGCCCGTGATAAACTCGCTAGTGATCGAAACGACGAACCGTGCGTTATCCCTCCCTGCCTCATCACCGGCGAGGACGTGCGGGGCTGACAGACGTTTCGCACGCGTCTACAGAGGCCATCACCGGCACCTGGGCCGCCAAGGAAGTCAACGTCAAGACGACCAACGGCGCGCTCACCGCCTCGTTTACCGGCGTCGAGCGAGGTGTGCGGGCGATCACGACCAACCAGCCTGCCGACTTGCAAGTCGGGTTCGGCTCCTCTTCCTCGGTGAAGGTCAAGATGCCCGTTCACGTGCGCACTACGAATGCTCAGCTGTCGCTCTCCCTCCTGTCGCCTTTGTCCCCCGACACGCCGCCCCCCGCGCTCGCTATCGACGCAGCAACGACCAACGCCCCCCTCCACCTCACGGCCCCGTCCTTCTCCGGCTTGTTCGACGCCGCGACGACCGGGCATGCAATTACGATCACGGGCGAGCGGGTGCACGTGCTGTACGAGGGGGGGACGACGATGAGGGGCTTGCGGAGGGAATGGGACGGAGAGGACGGGAGGGGGACGCTGCAGGCGCGCACGACGAACGCGGCGCTCAGCGTTGCCTTCTGAAGCTCGCTTCCACCTATGTCCCCCCCCACCCGCCAAGCCCGGGCTGTTGCTTCTCGTTGTACTTTCTTTCCCCTTTTTTCGCTCGCTCTCCTTGGATCCATCGCGCTCGCTGGAACGCTTCGAGGACGTGCGCGCGGGGCGACACGCCGCACGAGGTGGCCGCGACAGCGCAAGGGGTGACGTTCCAGCCGACCCGTGCCCGCTGACGAGCGGACCCGGTTTCCCACCGCCGGCGCGCACAGCGGCCGGGAGGAAGAGCGCGCACGAAGGGGCGAGTCAAAGGTGTCTTCGTCTGCGCCGTCGACTAGCCTCTCTCCTTGTGCTTCCTCACAGGCTCCAGCACGTCAGCAGTCGGCGCCGCTGAGCTGGCAGAGAACCTCCGGCTGAGTCGTACCGTCGCAGGGTCGTCCTCTGTAGGTGTCTGTCATTCCATTTGGCTGTGTGTGTGTGTGTGTGTGTGTGTGCACGCGCCGGTGCACCGGCCGGGGGCGCTCAGAGCAGCTTCTCGAGCGCCTGGACGATGCTGTCGCCCATCGCCTGGGTCCCACTGCTGCCGCCGAGGTCGCGCGTGCGCAGGTCGGCGTCGAGCACGCTCTTGACGGCCTGCTTGATGAGGCCGGCCTCCCTGGGCCGGCCGAGCGAGTACTCGAGCATCATCGCCGCCGACAGGATCGTCCCGATCGGGTTGGCGATGTCCTGGCCGGCGATGTCGGGCGCCGAGCCGTGGATCGGCTCGTACAGGCCCATGGTCGTCTGCGACGACGAGGGGACGCCGGCGAGCGAGGCGGACGGGAGGAGGCCGAGCGAGCCCGGGATGACGGACGACTCGTCCGAGAGGCTGCGGACGCGTGGAAACGACGAGCAAGTCAGCGCGCCTGCTGAGGACGATCGAGTGTAGAAACTGGGGGAAGGGAGAGGGGGAGGGAAAGTGAGGGGATGGGGGGGGGGGGAGGACGCACATGTCGCCAAACATGTTCTCGGTGAGGATGACGCCGTTGAGCTTGCGCGGGTTGGAGATCATGATCATGGCGGCCGAGTCGACGAGCTGGTGCTCGAGCTTGGTCTCGGGGAACTCGTTGGCGACGAGCTCGGTGACCGTCTTGCGCCAGAGGCGGGACGTCGCGAGCACGTTGGCCTTGTCGATCGAGTGCACGGGCAGCGGCGGGGAGGACGCCATGGCGATCTGGCAGGCGACGCGCGTGATGCGCTCGACCTCGGGGATCGAGTAGAGCGTCGTGTCCCAGGCGACACCCTTGTCGTCCGTCTCCTGGCGCTCGCCAAAGTAGACACCGCCGATGAGCTGCGTCGACGGCAAGACTCGTGTCAGTCCCGCGCGCACGCGTACCCGACGCAGGGCAGCAGGAGGCGGGCGCACCTCGCGAACGACGACCATGTCAAAGCCCTTGGCAACCTCCTCCTTGAGCGGCGAGTGCTTGAGCAGGCTCTCGCTCGCAAAGTTGGCCGGCCGGATGTTGGCGTACAGGCCGAGCGACTTGCGGAGCTTGAGCAGGCCCTGTTCGGGCCTGACGGGGCCGACACCCCACTTGGGCCCGCCGACGGAACCTGCACGCGCGCGCGTGCGTTGCGAGCGGCGGGGAACACGGCGCCAGTCAGCGTGCAGTCGCGAGAGAACAAGATTGGGCGGGCGAGCGAGACGAAGGACGCACCCATGAGGATCGCGTCGGCGGCGAGGCAGGCGTCGAGCGTCGACTGGGGCAGCGGCTCGCCGTGGTTGTCGATGGCGATCCCGCCAAAGTCGTGCTCCTGGAGGTCGAGCTCGAGGTCCGTCTTGGCCGTCAACGTCTGGAGCACGCGCGTCGCCTGACCGACGACCTCGGGGCCTGTGGGAGGGTCGTCGCAAAGGGACGGGAGGACCAGGGACGAGATGGACAGGTCGTGCGCGTGAGCTTCGGCGCACGGGCGCGCGCGAGCTGGATGACGCTTCCTGGGGCAGGAGAGCGGGGAGAGAACGCACCGATGCCGTCGCCCTTGAGCACAACGATCTTGAAGGGGGCCATGATGCTGGAGAAAAGGGTAGACCGAGTAAGATAGAGAGAGGGTGAGGAGGACGAGTCAATCGCTCCTTAACCCCCCTTTCCTTTGCTTTGCGCTGCGCCTCGTTCGCCCGGTGCCGGCCGAAAGAGCCGACACCGTGGGAATTGCATCGTGGGTGATGCATCACGGCAGTGCCTCGCCCGCTCGACGCGTCCCCCCTTGCATCAGCCCAGCGACGACCGACGCTCGTCCGGCATCGGCCACTTCAGTCAGCTCGCCTCCCCGGCGCTTCCCTCTTACCCCCTCCAACCGACAACCGCCGTCGTCGGTCGTGTCGCCCGCCCATGCTCGACTCGTCGCCCCTCCCGCATCCCGCCCGCGCCGGCTCGCCCGACGTCTTCGACGCCGACGACGACAACGACGCCGGCCAGGCCTACCCCGGCGCCGAGGACGACGACCTGTTCGAGGCGACCCAGACGGGGCCGGCGACGCAACCCCAGAGCCTGCCCAACGGCACGCAGAACGAGGGGCTCGACCACTGTCAGTCCCCGCTCTCTGTTCTCCAGCCTGGGCGCGTGCGCGAGCAACCCCTGGCTTCGAGACGGCCTGTCGGCTTCTGGCGGAGGGAAACCAAGAACTCCCTGGAGGCTCCCCGGGGACGGATGGAGGTGTAGGGGTAGCCTTTGAAGTCTGGGAGACTCGGGGGGAGGGCGGCCAGCTAGCATGACGCTCGCAGCTTCGGCCTGCGCGGAAGGGTGCGCAGGCGGTCGTCCCGAATCTCGTTGTACGACGAGGCGACGTCCCTGGACCCTTGGGAGCTCGTAGGAGCGTCCAGTAGTCGAACACAGTGTCTAGAGAAACTTCGTTGCTGCGACTGTCGCCAAACACACCATAATCGACCATCGAAGCACCATCTCGCTGACATGTGCCTCCTGCGCGGTCCGACTCCTCTCGCCTACGCACGCCTTCAAGGGGGTCGCCTCCTCCCGACCAATCAGCGCAGTAATGAGCCCCTGCTCCTTCACTACGACCAGTCCACCTACCGCATCGGCCGCAACGCGGCGTGCGACTTTGTCTTCGAGGACGTGCGCGTTAGTGAGTTGGCCACCTAACCTGCCCGCTGCGCGCCGCGGTCGACCGGTGCTGATCCTCGTGCGCAACCGACGTTTCCGCAGGCAACCACCATGCTGCGTTCCACCTGTCGGACGTCGACCCGAGCGGGCCGATCGTGCTCATCGAGGACCTGAAGTCGATCCTGCGTCTTTCGAGTGAAGTCGCTACGCGAGCTGACTTGTCAGTTGTTGCCTCCCCGCTGGCGCAGGTCGTCGAATGGCACCTACCTCAACGGTCCGGTCTTCTGCCCTGCTTCTGCCACAAGCTCATGAGAGGCTAACGCTTCCGTCCTGCTCGATCTCGCGCAGGCGAACGGCTCGCGCCCAACAAGAAGCGCGTCCTCAAACACGGCGACGACATCTCGCTCGGCGTGAAGCCGTCGTCCTCGGCCAAGGCCGGCGCGGGGCAGGCAGGTGTACGCCTCATGTTCATCAGCGTCACAAAGTCGACGATGCGCCGGTGCGAGGTGTTTGAGAAGTACCACGTCGGGTGCGTCTTTCCCTATTCCGCGCTCGACCTCGAAGAGCAGCGCTGACGGAAGAGCACACATGCACGGTAGGGAAAAGATCGGCTCGGGCACGTTCGCCGAGGTCAAGCGGGGCATGAACCTCGAGACGGGCGAGCTGGTCGCGATCAAGGGTGCGTTTCGCCGCCGGCGTACGCGCGGCTCCTGCAGGCGCGCTGACTCCGGGTCATCGCTGTCTTCGCAGAGATCCAGAAGCACAAGTTCAAGTCGAACCCCAAGACGATGCAGCTGTTTGAGCGTGAAATCGAGATCCTCGGTGCTCTGAGCCATGTGCGATTGCCTTGGCACCTGCAGGATGTCCTGGCACTCCATCCCTGACACACATCCCTGCGCGCAGCCGGCCGTGTGCGACTTCATCGAGTGCTTCGAGGACGACTTGTACATCTACCTCGTGCTGGAGTACATTGATGGCGGCAACCTGCTCGACTTCATCATGGAGATGCCGGACCCGGGCGGGATCCCAGAAGCCGACGCGGTCGACCTCACGCGCCAGATCTGCGTCGGCATGGCGTACTGTCACAGGCAGGGTGTCGCGCACCGCGACCTCAAGCCCGAAGTGCGTAGTCATGCTCTTCAAGCCCGCGGTCTGCGCTCTGGGCTGATGAACAGTCGCGCGGCGCAGAACGTCCTCCTCACCAAGGCCGAGCCGGTGCCGCAGGCCAAGATCGCCGACTTTGGGCTGGCCAAGATGATCGAGGAGAGCACGGGCACGTTGTGCGTCGTCTTTCTTCCCCCCGACGACCCATGCGCCTTCCGCTGACGGCGGACATCGCCCTTGTCGCAGCCTGAAGAGCATGGTCGGCACGCCGCAGTACCTCGCGCCCGAGGTCGTGCTGCACGCCAAGGGCGAGGGCTACGGCCAGGCGGTTGACTCGTGGTCGGTCGGCATCATCGTGTACGCCATGCTCACCAAGGTGTGTCGCCCGCTCGCACTGGCCCACACAAGCACGCCGAGCTGACGGGCTCCGCTGCGTTGTGGGGAGGGCAGCTGCTGCCTTTCTCGGAGGACGCGAACGACACGATCGAGGTGAAGCTGCAGAAGCGGTCCAAGGAGCGCGTCGATTTCACGCCGTTCGAAGAGCTCGGCGTGTCCAACCTGGGTGCGTCAACCTTCTTTTTTTTCCTGGCGGGTGGTTTGTGACGTGGCGCACGGTCGGCTGCTGACGGTCCTCGGTCCCGCTTTGAAGCCATCGACTTCGTCGGCCGCCTGCTGTGCGTCAACCCGGGGTCGCGCATGAGCCTCGAGCGTGCCCTCCTGCACCCCTGGTTACGCCTGCCCGAGGTCGCCGCCCCGTCCGCGCTCGGCGGCAACTCGCTCCCGACCGTCACGTCGCTCCCGCGGACGGTGGAGGCGGACGCGTCGCCGAGCGGGGACGCCATGTCGGCGTTCCCCTCCGCCGCCGAGGACGAGTACTCGCAGCCGTTTGCGAAGCTCCGGATCGAGCCGACGGGCATCAGGCAGGCGCGGCAGCAGGTCGACGGGGAAAGCGAGCCGCAAGCCAAGGACGACGACTCGCCGACGCGTACGGAGCCCGCGCGCCCGTCGGCGCCCGCCTCGCGCTTTTCGTCGTCGTCGTCGTCGGCCGAGCCGATGGACGTGGGTGTAGACGGCGAGGACGCAGCGGCCGACAAGACGCTCCTCTGCAGCGAGTCGGTCGCGCCCAAGATGGAGAGCGCGCCGGATGGCAAACCGCCGCATGTCGTTCATCCGCCCATCGTCAAGCGCGCCCGGTCTCCATCCGCCGTCGACGCCGCCGCCGCCGTTGCTGGTCCGAGCACAGCAAACCGCAACGGCAAGCGCAAGCACTCCCCTTCGCCTCCTGCCGAGCCCGCGCTGCTGCACGACGTGTTCGGCGGGTCGTCGTCCCTCTCCTCCATCGACGGCGGGAGCGGCAGCTCGCCGCGGGAGCAGCACACCTCGCCAAGACGCAAGCCCGCCGCGGCGGTGCGCAACGGCCAGCAGGCGACGCCGGTGCGCGCCTCCCCTCGCGTCCATGCCGGCAGCAAGAAGGCGAACGGCGCGCCCCCGTCTGCGCCCCGGTCGGCGACGGCGAGCCTGCGCCGGTCAACCCGCCGGCGGACGACGAGCCCTGGCCGGTTCAAGCAGGACGTCGACGGCGAGGAGGACGGCGAGGACGAGCCGAGCCCGGCGAAGCGCACTGCGACGGACGCGTCGAGGGCGTCGGCGCGCGCTGCATCCAAGCGTCGAGGCTGAACCGTCAATCGCTGCCTCCCCCCCCATGGCGGAGGACCTTTTGCCCGTCCCTTCATCTACTCTAGCACGATCACTTGGGCATCCAGACCAGACATGTACTTGTAACCCGCTCCTCTCAGCCTTTTTCTTCGCCGCCGTATAGCTCCCAAAAGACGCCTTGTATCCTGCCCTCTTTCCGACGACCGACCGACCTTTTCTTTGCCACTCTTCCGCAGCTCGCACACTCATGCCCCGCTCCGCCCGTCTAGTCTTGTCTCCGTCCTCCTCCCTTGCACCCTCCCTCCGTGCCCTACCGCAGCCTGCTTGCTCGCCGACCAACGTATGCTTCTTCGTTTCCGCCTGCGCACCCGCGTGGCTAAGCCGGGGGGAACCCATTCGAAGAGGAGGTACAAGAGGAGAGCGAGCAGCGCGGAGAACGATGGAGGGACCGAAAGGGGGAAAGGGTATATAGCGGGGGAAAATGGGGGGGAGAAAGGGCAAAGACAGACAGGGCGCGGGGACAGAGTGAGCGAGGGGGGGGGGGAGGTCTGTAAATTACGCACAAGAGGACAGAGCGAGGGGGTGAACGGGTGAGGGAATTATTGAATAAAGGAGAGGGGAGGTCTTGGGGGAGGGACAGCGGCTATGGCGAGAAGTCTACGCGGGCGGGAGGGTGCCCTGAGATGGAGGAGTGTTGATGCAGTTGCTAGAGGTGCGGGACAGCGCGGTCAGATGGACGGGAGAGCAGATGGAAAGATTGGAGGGCAGGGATCAAGGGGTGAAAACAGCCGCGGTTCAGCCATGAAGCGGTCCTTCCTGCAGTATCGGCCGCCCGCCAGAGTGCGGGTACGGCGGGCGGGCGAGCGGCGGCGGCGGCGGCGGCTGGAGCGGCGGCAAGCTGTTGTGCTGCGCCGCATGCGCCGGATGCGGCGGCGGCGCGGCCGACAGCGGGTGGTTCGGCGGGTAGCTCGGCTGGCGTTGCATCGGGTACCCCTGCCCCGGCGGCGGAGGAAGCGGTGGCAGGCCGCCGCCCTGGTTATGGTGGTGGTGGTGTGGGTGTTGCACTGCTTGGTGGGGCTGCATAGCGTAGGGACCCGGCGCGACGTGGTGGTGGTTCTGCTGCTGCTGTTGAGGGTTCGGGTCGTGCGACGGCGGCGGCGGGGGTGGGGGCGGCAACGGGGCCTGGACGTGACCATGGGGGTAAGGGTGCGAGTACTGCGTCGGAGGAGGTGCCATCGGTCCCGGCGGGGGAGGGACGTGGACGGCGTACGGGCCTGCCGAGTAGCGCACCGCGTCGAGCTCACGGCGCATGCGCTCAATGTCGCGGTCCTTGGCAGCTGAGGCGTCCTTGAGCGCGGTTATGTAGTCGACGGCTAAGGGGAAAGCATACTCGAGGCTCTCGTCAGCGTCGACGCAATGGGTGAAGGCGACAAGGAAGCGGTAAGAAGACGGACCCTTGCTGAGAATCTCCCACTTGCTCGATTTTGTTCCGCGCTCGGCCGGCAGCTGGTCCCGCAGCTCGTCGAACAGCTCCTTCATCTCCTTCCTTCGCTTGCGCTCTGCGAGCTTGTGGCTCACACGGAGCTCGGGGCTGCGCGAGTAGGGCGTCTCGGCCTTGTCGCCGTCGGGCGGTGCGAGGAGGCCGCCGCCTGCGCCGCCCGTCTTGCTCCGCTTCTCCACCGGCGCGGCGGGCGCGCCGACCGAGCCTGGGCGCGACACGTCGCCCGCCTCTGTCTTTGCGACGAGCACGCGCGGCGGCTGGCCGGGCATGAGCTGCTGCGGCTGCATCGACTGCGACCCGTCCTCGTCCTCCCCCTCGTCCTCCTCCTCGTGTACGACGTTGATGGCCGCCCGCGGCGAGCCGGATGACGACGTCGGGGAGGGTGAACGCGTGTGGCTGCGCGCGCCGCCGCCGCCGTCGTCGCCATCATCGTCAGGGACAGCCGTGTTGGCACTGACGACGGACGCACGGGCCGAAGCCGAGCCGCCGCGGCTGTCTGCCATGCTGTAGCCCTCAAACTGGGCCATGGGGTGTTGACCGTGCGGCGGCGGCGGTGGAGGGGACGGGCGCGAGTGGTGTCCGTACTGCTGCTGCTGTTGCTGCTGCTGCTGCTGCTGCTGCTGCTGCTGCAGAGGCGGAGGATAGGACCCCGGCGGAGGAGGGTACTGCGAGGACGGAGGGGGGTACTGCGAGGACGGAGGAGGGTAGTGATGTGAGGAAGGGTAGTATGGCGCAGTCTGCGGCATGCCCGAGGGTATCTGCTGCTGATGGTGATGAGGCGACGGCAGCGGCCGCTGCTGCTGCTGCTGCTGCTGCTGCTGAGGCTGCCAATCGTATGACTGTCCCCCTCCCTTCGGCCCGCCTGCCTCAGACCCGGAACCGGCCCCGCCGCCAGCCGTGTAGCTCGTCGCCGACGTGCCAGTACCGTAGCCACCGCCCGAGCTCTGATAGCTCGTGTTGGACCGGAACGAGGCTGCCGAGTCGCGCCTGTCGCCCCAGAACGGCGAGCCCTGGGCGCTCATGCGCTCGCTGAGCGAGAGCGACGTCATCTTGCTGTCGAACGCCGAGCCGCGCCGCTTGGTCGGCCCGCCCTCCATCGACATGTCGATAGCGCCGGCGCTGCCGAGCGGGGGGAAGCCGTGCGTGCCAGCGGAGGAGGGCGAGTTGGCCCGCGAGCCCGCGTCGTTCGACTCGGGGTACGCGGAGGAGAGGGGCAGCATCGCCCGGTCGTGCGACATCTTGCGCTTCACTGCCGCTTGCGACCAGCCGCTACCGGGCGATGGCGACGGACCGCGGCTGAGGTCGGACACGTGCAGCTGGTGGACGGGGGCCGACTCGCGCCGGCGCTGCGATGGCGAGTGCACTAGCGGCGAGCCTCCGCCGTGCTGCTGCTGCTGCTGCTGTTGTTGCTGGCCGCCGCCAAAGCCCCAGCCGGCGGCAAAGGGCTGATCGAGCGGAGCGGGCTCGCGGCTCAGGGCGCGCGAGCTATCCTGCTCGCCGTTTGAAGGTCGCTGGAGGACGAGGGAGGGCAGGTGGAGAGGCGGAGACGCGATGTCGTGCGGGTGCTGGGTCTCGTCCGAGGCTGCGACAGAGCAGATGGGAAGACGCAACAAGGGACAGGATCAGCACGATGCATGTGACGGGCGCAGAAGAGGTGTTGAGGATGGGCGCCGTCGACGCAGGAGAGACGCGTCGGGTCGCCAGGGGACGAGAGCCAACGCACCCTGCGTGCCGCTCTCGCTGCGGCCCATGTCGCCGCCGTATCTTTCGGACGCGTCCTCGTGGTACGCTTCCTCCTGAACCATTGCTCGCGAGGGGCTCAGTTGCTGTAAGTGGGCTGAGGTCGGGCAGGAGGGGTAAACGGCGAAGGGAGGAGGGATGGCAAGGGCGCGCGCTGTCGCTTGGGAGCGAATCGGCCTAGCGTTGACCGAGGACGAAAAGGTCGGGCAGGAGGCAGGCAGGTGGGCGGGCCTGGGATAGACGACGGGGCTTGCAGGGCTGCTGTCGGCCGGGAAGGAGGCGTCGGCGGCGTCGTCGTCGTCGTTGTTGTCCCTGACCGGGGCCTTCTCTGTCGTCGTCGGCGGTGATGAGCGCCGCCGAAAAGCGCGCGCCGATGTCGAGTATCCTCGGCTCAACTAGACTCGCGGGCTTGCTCAGGATCTCCAACCTGTGCTCCTTTCACTCCTTGCTGCAGGCCAGCCAGCACAGTCTGTCAGCGCGTCCCTTTGCTTCTTGCGTCGAGCTCGCCGGGGGGGCGCAGGTCAGCCGGCCGACGAGGCGCCAGGACGATACGGCGATGGCCCGCCTCGCGCAAAAGTGGCTGCGCGGCGCGCCGCGAGGACGAGCCGGGGGTAGAGTGCTCCCCGAGTCTCGACGATCGACAGCGTGGGTCTGGACCCTTCACTCCTTCGCCGCCGCCAGAGCAGCGGGCTTCTGTCGCTGCCGGCCGGCAGGGCCCTCGTGCAGGGGCGTCGCTGGTGTGAATGCAGCAAGTACGCACGATCCATACAAGCGAAGGCAGTTAGGCAGTTGCGCTGAGGGAGTGTTGAATTCTTTTTTTTTCTCCTCTGCGGCCGATGCTCAGCCGCGGCGCCGTCGCACCTCACCTCATCATCCTCCGCCGCGCCCGGCGTGCACGCAGACAAAACATCGGCGTGCAGGGTTGAGCGAACGGCTGACTCTTTTGTCTGCGTGCAGGGTTGAACGAACGGCTGACCCCTTACCCTCTATGAGAGTGATCGACTCGCTCCGCAGCAGAAGAGAGGCTCCGGACTTCATTAACGGGGACTTGAGAAGGAGGCCGTGGATGGGAATAAAGAGTTCAGTTAACGAGCAGTCAGCCTTTCAGTCTGTAGATACAGACCGCAATGAATTAGCAACGCAGAAAGGATTACTGTGGAGATACAGTCACACCTCCGCAGAAGTATAGTTTTCGTGGCCATCTTTTGCATTCTTGTAGAGGGGTATTCTTTCAAGAGCTGCCCTCGCGCCGCCTGGCACAATTATGGTCAAAGTCAAGTCGATTCTTATAGGGAGGTTATGCTGGTAAGTGGGATGCTTGTAGACAGGTATGACTGATATAACGGTGAGACGATTATTGGGTATTTGACAAGATAGTTTTATTGACCCAAAAAATAGCATCTTGACCCTTTAGCTCAGTGGTAGAGCGTGAGATTCCAAATCTCAAGGCCGTCCGTTCGACCCGGGCAAGGGTCTTATCTTTTGCTCTTTTTCTCACCGTGGCGGGCACCGGATTTTGCTGGCTGAGTGATCGATTCTAAATGGGCGCTAAGTGGGCGCGCACCGTCCGGCATACCCGCTCACGTAGGCGACTCCCGATCAAGTGCCACCTTTGCTGCAAGTCTACTCAGCCTTGCGTATGAGATCATCGAAGACAAGCGAAGGCGAGGCCCATTAGATCCCTAAAAGTGCGGCACCGGCATGCAAGTGGTCCCCTCTGCTCTTGCGCCCCTGCTTGTCCCGGCGAGCAACAAGCCTGCTCGGACGGGCGTGCGAACGCGAACCCTCTTCGTCTACTTGGTCTTCTTAGCCTCCTTCTCGGCCTCCTTGATCGCAGCCTCCGACGTGGGCGATGCAGCGGGCGCACCGGCAGCGGCGCCTTTGTTTCCCCAACATGCACGCGCAGTCAGCACCCGCGCGCAGTCGTAGCAAGAAGGGAAGGGGGGGGAGGCGCACCGAACAGGCCGCCGGCGGGGGCAAGCCACGGGCGCTTGAGGTCGCCCGTCGCGGGCTTGCCGAAGAGCCAGACCTTGGCCGGCTTCGAGTCGATCAGGCCCTTGACCGTCATGATGGACTGGATGAAGCTGCGGAAGACGAGCGGCAGGTGTGGCAAGGGGTATCAGAACGGGTGCCCTGCGCGGGACTCAGAAGGACGAGGACGGACAGGGGCTGCGTGTACTTCATGTACAGGTGGAGGAAGCTGCGAGGAGGAAAGGAGCAGGACGTATCAGCCTCAGTGACGCCAGCGAGGGATGGCAGGCAGCGGGCGCAAGCGAGCGATACGCACCACATCATGGCGCAGCCGATGTACACGCCGCGCGTAAGCTTGCTGATCTCGCCGAGGTCGTAGTCCTTGTTGGTCGTCGTGACGAGCTCGCCCTGGCCGCCGCTCTGCACGAGCGCGAACCGAGCGGTACCTGGGTCAGCGACGCGCGGCGCCAAGGCAGGCACATGGGGAATGAAGGACGCACCATGGGCGCAGCAGGCTGCACGTACTTGAGCGTCGTGTTGTCGTTCTTCGCCTTGACCTGCTCAACGAGAAGAGAGCGGCGTCAGTCATGATGGTCGCGTGCGCATGGAGACGAGGGCAGCGCACCTTGTACGAGATGTAGGCGTAGGCGCCGACGGTCAAGACCTCTGCAGAGAGCAGCACATGAGCCGCCTGTCAGCGTCAACACATAGATAACTGCTATGACTTTAGGCGAGCACGTACGGATTGAGATGTAAGCGATACGGAGGTAGAAGAGGATCTCGGGGTCGTCCGTAGGGATCTTGCGGGCGACCTGCATCGCTGCGGGACGGTCGGCGAGCGCGTCAGGACGAACGCGTCACGCAGCAGCGGGCAGCAGGGACGCACCTCCGAGCGAGAAGATCATGTTGGTGATGGCGGGGTTGTTCCTGCGACGCGTCGAGGCCAGGGAGGAACGAGAGGAGGAAGAGCCGGTCCACAGCCGCACAAGCGGGAGCGGCGCACCGGGCAGAGCAGGGGAGCAACCGGATGAGCAGCAGCTCTCTGTCCGGCACGTCCACGGCAGCTGAGCGGGCGACGACGTACATGATGGGCTAAGACTGGACTGAAGGAAGGACGGAGAGGAGTGGATCAGGGTCGTGGTCCGGAGCGTTTCGCTGGCAGTCGCCTCCGCCGAGGAGATCGCGCGACGAACCTCCCGGATTCGGCGGGCGAAAAGAGTACGCATTGTATCAGAGCACACCAAGGGTGCGCCACAGATTACGCGCGTTGCTGCAGACGACGACGGGTGCTTAGAGAATAGGAAGACGGTTTTCAGAGGAATTCTGGCCGCCGGTCCTCGCTGATGTATGCTCTGCAGGTCGAAGTGCTTCTCGCAACCCCCGTGCGCGCACACCAAAGAACATCCTTCGCCGCTGGCTCATCTGATGCGCGCGGACATCAGCTACTCAGCAGGCTGAACGGGCAGACATACGATCGATGCGGCGCGCGCGGTGTCTAGGCTGAAAGGCTCTTGACGTGTTGTGTGCTGCTCGAGCGTGGGGTTGACCGCGCACAGGAGCCTTAGGCGCACATTCAATCGCTCGCTAGAGTTGGTTGGCCGCACGGGAAGGAAGTCAGCGGCATGACGTAAGTATGCCAAGCAAGGGCTGCGAGAAGCACAGGCCGTCTCGTCGTACCCCAGGGCTCGTCCCCTTCCGCGAGCCTCCGGCCCAATAGTCGGACGCATCCTTGGGGTCGCCGGGAGGTCACACGTCCCCGCGCTCTACGCATGTTCAACACCCGTGCAGTGACGTTAGTCAAACGAGGAAAGACGCAGGAGGATTAGGCAAGGAGAGCAGACAAGAGGCAAAGACGCGCCCAACCTTTGGCCAGGTCTTCAACTGAGACGACCACGTTCGCTACCGTCAATGGCCTGCAGCCTCGCCATTATTCAATGGAACCAGGCGGGCAGTTAGCAAAGAAGTTTGAGAGAATGATAGCGAAACCGCTTCTGCCGGCGAAGCAGCAAGGGCCGACGACGGAACGGGGTGACGAACACTGCGGATGGTCGGGTTGTCGAGGAAGGGCGGCAGGGATGACATAACGAAAAGAAGACATCAGAGAGATGGGCAAAGGCCAATGATGTCACAGAGGGGGGCCTGCGTAGGGTTGTGACCGGGGTCTGATACGGTTTGAGGAAGGTGGGGGCGGAGTGAAGGGAAGGGATGGAGCTTTGTGTTCCACAGCGCGGGCCGGCGCCCAGCATGCGAGACGCAGTCTACCGCATGGTGACCTCCTGCCTTCTTCGTAAGCATATCCGAAATCGCGCCCCTTTGGTACGGCGCCGGACGAGTTGCAAAACAGGGTCAAGACTCAGGTCTTGAGCGAGTGGATGGGAACAACACTGCAGAGGCACGCCTCAGCGGTTTGCGACCGCATCCACGGTCAGCGGTCCGGTCAGCGTACACTCGTCAGCGCATTTCCTCCTGACGATTTTGACCTATGAGGCGTTCGTTGGAGAGGAGGAAGGGGGAAGGGTCGAGGGGGGGCAGCGGGTTGTTCAGGGTGACCTAGGAACCACCCGGTCTAAGTGGTCATTAGCTGAATCTCCAGCTGTTTCGAATAAACCTGCCCGCTTGGTCTTGGTCGCGCGCGCCGCTGGCCTTCTCCTGCCGAACGTCCAGCAAGCTGTGAGTGATCCGCCCGTCCTGCTCGCTCAAGGGGTTCCGAGCTGCCTTGCTGACTGCCTGTCTGCTGCCCTCCTCCCTTGCTTCTGTTCGTGCCCCGCTCGCTGCTCCGTCGTTGCCGCCTCGCCTCGGTCGCCCTTCTCGCCGACTCAGTCCACCCCTCACTTCGACCCCTCACCCCCCTCGTCAAGTTTATTCAAAATGGGACGGTGAGCCCTTCCTCAGCAGCAGTCCCCACCCCTTTGCCATCCGGACGTCGAGGACCCAATTTGTTCGACTCTCAAAACGGGCTCGACACGGCTCTGCGCCCGCCTGTCTTCCTCTCCCTTGCTGGAAGGACGGCAGCGGAACGCAGAGTCGCTCCATCCAAAAGATGAAGGGGAGAGAGGGAAGGGGGACGAGCGTCTAGCCCACCTCGTCCCTCGACTCTACTCAAAACCTTTGTACTGACCCGTTTTGTCCTCGCCGGTAGAATGCACGCTCCTGGAAAGGGAATCGCGTCCTCGGCGCTCCCCTACCGCCGCACGCCGCCGAGCTGGCTCAAGACCTCGCCCGAGGAGGTCGTCGAGCAGATCACCAAGCTCGCGCGCAAGGGTCTCTCGCCCTCGCAGATCGGTGTTATCCTCCGTGACTCGCACGGCATCCCCCAGGTGTGTTTCTTCTCCGCTCAGGTTGCCGACTGCCCTGGTTTCTGACGGTCCCTTTCGCTGCTCCCCAGGTCCGCTTCCTCACCGGCAACAAGATTCTTCGAATCCTCAAGTCGGCCGGTATGGCCCCTGAGCTCCCTGAGGACCTCTACTGCCGTGCGTTCTGCTCCTGTTCTCTTGTCCTCTGCCGTCATCTGACCCCTCCTCGCTTGCCTTCCCCCGTTTGTAGTCATCAAGAAGGCCGTCGCCGTCCGCACCCACCTCGGCCAGTTCCGCAAGGACAAGGACGCCAAGTTCCGCCTGATTCTCATCGAGTCGCGCATCCACCGCCTCGCGCGCTACTACAAGTCGCGCCAGGTCATCGCCCCCTCGTTCAAGTACGAGTCGGCCACCGCCTCGGCCCTCGTCGCATAAGCGAGCCCGCTTCTTGTTCTGACGACTTGATCGGCTTGGCTGGACCTTCAGTGGAGGAGTTGGGCGGTGCGGAGGGTGTCCTGATACCCGATCCATGGCCTTCTGCTTCGCACCCTAGTCTGTCGGAAAGCCTTTGCCGTCTCTGCCAGTGTTGTGCCTCAGTTTTGCTGCAAGCTCGTTCGCACTTCTCAATCAAGTGTAGCTGCGCTGTTCAACAAGCGACTCGTGCGGAACGCGCCACACCAGGTAGCCGTCATCCTGCTCGATCTTTCCCCCTGAGACTACTGGGTAGCGAGGTGGGTGGTGCCTAGCGAGACACGTCCGTCCAGCGGTCAGGGGTTTGAACGCAGCGCGGCAGTGACGATTTGAGGGCCCAGGGCACAACTCGCACAGCAGGCTCAGAGACTTTGGTTGGACACAAGCATGGGAATCGAGGGTACCAAGCAGCCGCTCCGTATAGTGGGGGAGCGAAGTTTACTTGGTCTTGAAGCCCTTGGACGCACGGCGACCACGGGCCTTCTCGAACTTCCTGCCCTTGGAGATGACGTGCGGGCGCTTGTGCGCGCCGGGGCCCATGCCGAAGTGCTTGTAGGCCTCGCGGGCGGTGCGCTTGCCGCGGACCAGGACGGTGTTGGAGCCGGTCGGGGCGCGGAGGGCAAGCTGGTCGAGCGTAAGGGCTGAAAGGCAGACCGACATAAGTCAGTAAGGGTCGCAGACCACTGCAAAAGAGGCTTCCTCTGCTGCTCATCCACCCAGGCATCCACCCAGGGGGGGTTGTCAGAGCGGAGCGAGGTAGGAGAGGACGCACCCTCACCGCCGGCGGCGACGATGCGCTCGCGGGCCGAGCGCGTGAAGCGGAGCGCAGCGACGGTCACCTTAGGGACGACGAGGAAACGCTCGTCGTCGGTGACGGTGCCAACGAGGACGATGATCTTGTCGCCGTTGGGGTTGGCGTTGTGCGTGTGCTTGACGATGCGCGAGATCGAGAGAGGCGGGCGGTTGGTCTTCGAGTGAAACAGGCGCTTGAGGACGACCTTGTTGAACTTGGAGTCCGTTCGGCGGGCAAGGAAGCGGTAAAGCTGCGGGCGAGCGAGGCAGACGGCAGGCAAAGGAGTCAGGTTCCCTGCTGCTGAGGACCAGGCGAAGGCGAAGCGGCCGCACCTTCACGAGCAAGAGGAGGTAAGGGTCCTCCGACTTGGGAGCCTGGCGCGCACCCTTGCGCACGTGCTTGTGAGCGATATCGATACCCTACAGCGCCGGCGCACGCACAGGAGAAGTCAGTCAGGATGTCCAAGGGTGGAGAAGCAACGCACGCAGGTCCGAGCCCAGCAGCCCGCCCTCGTTCGCTCCCGAGCTTTCCTCCTGGTCTCCAGGTCCCAGACGCCCTGGACAGCAGGGGCTGCTGCAGCGGCGGCGTTTCGCTACTCGTGCAGGTGCTGCTGCTGCCCGGGGAGGGCTTGTTCCCCCCTCCATCCCATGCTCCTCCCTGGATCGAGCACCATGCTCGTCCGCCGGGCGAGCGAGCGAGCGACAGGGCGCAAGAGATTGAGCGGACGGGGCGGATGTTGCTGGGCTGGGCTGCTGCTGCGACGGAGCAGGGAGGGGATACACACCATGGCTGCCGGTCTTGAAGGGGTTGCTGGTCGAAGGCTTCAACAAGGACTCGGGACGGTGCGCGCAGACGACGCGCGGGGCGGGGCGGACGGGCGGGCGGGCGGGCGAGCGAGCGCAGGCGCAGCGGGCGGGCAGGCGCGGCGGGCGCGGCGGGCGGGCAGCCGCAGGGGATGTTACGCTCTCGTGTAAACAGCCACGTCCCTTCCAAAAATCACCCGCCACCGAGTAAACAACCCCCGCCGCGCGCACGCCCCGCCCGGGCAGCCTCGATCGCCCACGGTTTGTGAACCGACCCTTCACAACTCTTGCCCCTGCCCAATTCTCGCCTCTCAGCGCGTTCCCCTCGACTGGGATACCAGGGCAGGAGTCCAGCTCTGCTGGAGCGTCTAGCATTCGCTTGGAGCATCCTGATGCGCTCGCAACGGATCCTTCGTCTCGCGTGGCGCAATCCCTTGGTTCTGCGCCTTCAATCGATCCTGTGCAACCGCTCGAACGACGTCTTTGCAAGAGAGGGGCGCGTCCTTCACTGCGCTCATCTCACAGACGTTCCTCCTGCGACGCACTCGCCCTCTCAGCAAAGCCTCTGCTCGACTGCGAGATCCCTCCCTCGAGCGAGGAGTTTGGCTCGGTTCTTGTTTCTCAGCTGCGCTGCAGCGGGCTGGCGTCACAGGCGGAGCTTAGCCGGGGCATCTGGGCTTCCTTTCGGGGGCTCAGCGCGAGGCGTCGGAACTTGGCTACTTCTTGACGAGATCGATCATCCCTCAGACTTGCATCGTACAGACAGCAGATCAGCATGGTGCGTCTCGCCATCCAGCAGCCCAGAGCTCTGCTTGAACACACGGGTGCTGACATGCTCCCTCTCGCTTGCTGCCGGCCGGCCGACAGTACAACGACGACGCACCGGCCGCCGCGCCCATCTCCTCCAACACGTACGACCGCAGCTCGCGCTCGCCCGCCCCTCGCTCCGGCGGCGGTGTCGACCACGCCGGCGCGCCGTCGCACCCCGAGGAAACCTACGGCTCCGCCGCGCCGCTCGCGAGCGAGTCTGGCGAGCCGGCCAGGGTTGGCCGATACGAGCCGCCGCAGCGGCGGCTGAGCAGGAGCCCGTACCCCGAGCCGTCGCGCGAGCGCGGGCGGGCCAGCAGGAGCCCGTACCCCGACCGTGGCAGGGACGACTACTCGCCCCCGAGGCGCGAGAGGTCCCCGCCCAGGCGTGAGCGGTGCGTTCACTTGCCCGACCAGGCTGCGCGCTGGACGTGTTGGCTGACGGGCTGCTCTGCGCGACCTCCTTCCCCCCCCCCCCTCCCACGTCATCATTTGCCCTCCCCCTCCTCCCGGACTCACGACGCAGATCGCCCCCTCCCCCGAAGCCGGCGGCGTACCAGAACCAGGTGATCGCCCGGTCCGAGGTGCTCGGTGTGTTTGGGCTGTCGATCCGGACGACCGAGGGCGCGCTCGAGCACGAGTTCGGCAGGTACGGCCGCGTCGTCAAGTGCACTATCGTCTATGACGCTCGCTGTGCGTCCTTGGCTCCATGTTCTGCTCTGCTCGCTGGCTGCCGGCAGCTGACATATCTTTTTGCTGCGCGGGTGTCCTCGGCAGCGGATCGCTCGCGCGGCTTCGGCTTCATCACGATGAGCTCGGCGGACGAGGCCGAGGAGTGCATCAAGCACCTGAACGGGCTCGAGCTCAACGGCCGGCGCATCCGCGTCGACTTCAGCATGACGGCGAAGCCGCACAACCCGACGCCGGGCGAGTACCGCGGCGAGAAGCGGTATGACGACCGGCGGCCGGACTACGGCCGCGGCGGCGGGTACCCTCCGAGCAGGGACTACCGCGGCGGAGGCGGGTACGGCGGTGACCGTTACGGAGGCGACCGCTACGGTGGTGGGGACCGCTATGGCGGCGACCGGGGAGGCTACGGAGGAGGCTATGGCGGCGGAGGAGGCTACGACCGCGACCGCGACTACCGCGGTGGTGGAGGGTACGACCGCGACCGCGACTACCGCGGCGGCTCGTCGTCGTACGAGTGCGTCCCCTTTCTACTCCCCCTTCCCTTTTCGCCCGGCGCCAAAGTCTGACGGCCGACCTCTCGCCTTCGCGCCACCCGCAGCGACTACGGCCGCTCGCGTCGCTCCCCTCCTCCCCGCGAGCGCGACGCCTATTCCCGCCGCTCGCCCTCCCCTCGCCGCGGGGACGACCGCGACGACCGCCGCGCCGGCTCGCGCGCGCCGCGGGACGAGCTCGACGCGCCGCCGAGGGGCGGGGACGAGCCTGCGCCGGCCGTCAGGTGGTAGGCGCGCGCGCGTCGCCGTCGGTCCGGGCGGCTGTGAAGTCGCCAAGGCCTCGCTCGTCGCGGCTTAAGTACTCTACAGTCCATCTGCCACCCGCTCAATCAAGGTCTTCAAGTCTTCTTCAAGCTCCCCTACTTTTCACCTCAACTCCATTCCCTCAAGGATCCGTCCTTCCCCGCCTTATGTCAAGCAATCTTCCCTCACAAGCGCAATTCTGTGTCAAGCACAAGCTCTTATATCCAAGCGCAACGTCTCGCGTCGAGCGCCGACTCTTCTCAAGCGCAAGGTGACGCAAGACCAGCCTTGACGCCCGCCCACGAGCTTGGCTCGAGCCCTATCGGTGTGCAAGAGCAAGCCGCTTCCGCGCTCGAACGACCATTCCCGTCCGCGCAAGAACACAACCGGGCGCGAAGCCTCATTGGCAGCATGTTGAGCGCTTGGAGCCAGGCTTGCGAGGGGGCGGAGGGTGGAGGGGGGGGGGGGGGAGGGTGTATATGCGGCAAGGTCCGTCCCTTCGCTCTTTCTTTCGCGCTCTCTCTCCTGCCTCGTCCTCCCGCCTGAGAGCGTGATGTCTGTCAAGAGTCCTGCCGGTGTATGTCATGCGCCTCCAGCGATCAGGAGGACGGATCCCGGAGAGATGCAAGCCGGGGGAGCAGGTGGACTGCCGAAGTGATACTTGGGGCGGGGGAGGAGGGCCTGCGCGCGCCAACTGCGCCCCGGCCGCCTTGCTGCTGCTTGCCACCGCCGACCGACCGCCCCGTCTCAGCGCAACACCATGGCCAAGCTCGGGAACAACACGCCAGGGCGCACCACCAGGTCTGCCTCGACCAGTCAGTCCATCGCTTCTGCCTGGGCTCGTCCCGTCTGAGGCAGGGCGGGGGAAGGCGAGCGAGCTGGATTCGCCACATTGACCCTGCAGCACCCTCCGCTCCGCCTTCGCCTCCCGTTACTGGGGTGCCTGCAGCTAACCATGGCTCCCCCACCACGTCTGACAGCCCGCTCCGGCACCGCCACCCGCGCATCGACGCGCAGGACGACGCCCGCGACGACCGTCTACAGCATCTCGGACTCCGACTCGCCCGCGTCGGACCCCGACGCTGGCGGGCACGGCGACGGCTCGGACGCAGGGAGCGTGTTCGAGCTCTCGGCCGGACACGACGACGACGAGACGGACGAGGAGATCATGCTGCAGGAGGCGATCAGAGTGCGTTCCGCTATTGAGGTGCGAGAGGCGGGAGCGGAGCAAGGCTCGTGCTGACTGCGCTCGACCCTGCTTTGCCACCCCCTTGTCTCGCCTCTCCCCTTCTGCTCGTTCACAGCTCTCGCATCAGCGCCTCCCCCTCCCGTCCACCCTTGCCGCATCTTCCTCCTCCTCCTCCTCCGCGGCCTCCTCCTCCCGCCCCTCCGGCCTCGCCGCGCGCCAGTTGTTCTACCTCGAAGCGCAGCGCCGCGCGGCGGCGGCCGCGGCCGAAGCGCGACTCGCGCACGCGTCGTCGTCTGCCTCGGGGCAGGGGTACGCGATCGACGTCAAGCGCGAGAAGGAGGCGTTGCGTGCGGGGCTCAAGGTGCAGGAAGGCAGCAGTAGCAGCAAGGGGAAAGGAAAGGCGAAGGCCGCGGCGCCTCCGCCTGCGCCGGGCAAGAAGGGCGGCAAGATCGGCGCGCTCAAGAAGGCCTCGCTTGCGGCGGGCGCGAGCACCGACAAGGGCAAGGGCAAGGCGGTAAAGGGCGAGAAGCGCAAGCGCGACGCCGACGACGAGGGCGGGTTCATCATGGAGGAGGATGATGCGTTCCCGGACCCGTTCGGCGACCACGATGACGACTCCTCGGACTCGGACGACGATGACGACGGGTCGAACCTGTCGGACACGTCGTCCATGACGGCGACATCGTCCACCGCGGGCAAGAAGTCGGCGACGACGAGCAAAGCGCGCGCGCGGGCCGAGAAGGACGCGCTCGTGCTCGCGCAGAAGCAGGCCGAGTACGCGGTCCTGTTCGAGAGCGCAAGGCACACGCAGGACATCCACACGCGCCGCCGGCTCAGGAAGCTCATCAAGGAGATCAGCGCAATCGAGCAGCGCGACGTCCGGGCCGCGCAGGCCAAGCTTAAGAGGTCGCTTGGCCGCACGCTCAACAGCTTTGAGAGGAACCAGGTTGCGCTCGAGGCGTACCATCCGGAACTCAAGACCGTCTGGGGCGACCTCGAGGCCGAGATCAAGCCCGTCAAGCCCGTCGAGATGCCCGCGCCAAAGGGGCTCAAGCTATCGCTCCTGCCGTTCCAGCGCGAGTCGCTCTACTGGATGAAGGCGCAGGAGAAGGGCATCTGGAAGGGCGGCATGCTCGCCGACGAGATGGGCATGGGCAAGGTCTGTCGTCTGCCTTTCTCGCTCTTCACCTGAACGAGCTCCGTGATAGCTGACCTTGACTTGAGCGAGTGCAGACGATCCAGACCATCTCGCTCATGCTCTCCGACAACGACACAAAGACCGGGCCCAACCTCGTCCTTGCGTGCGTACTACTCCATCTCTTCAGCATGCTGCCGCGTCGGTCCTGAAGTCCTTGTGATGCGCTCGTCCGCGTGGACCACAGGCCGGTCGTTGCACTCAAGCAGTGGAAATCGGAGATCGAGACGCACGCCGAGGGCCTCAAGGTGCTCATTTGGCACGGCTCAGGCCGGGGCAACAACAACGTCATGGCGCTCAACAAGTTCGACGTCGTACTCACGTCGTACGCCTCTGCCCCCTTTCGCTGTGTGGTAAGTATGTCGCTGATGAAGCAAGGATGGTACAGGTACGGCACGCTTGCGAGCAGCTGGACGGCTCAGGTCAAAGGGCGCAAGAAGAACGGCCAGATCGTGTCGGAGAAGAGCCTCGCGCACAGGATGTCCTGGCACCGTATCATCCTCGACGAAGCGCACAACATCAAGGTCTGCTCCTCGTTCATTTCTTCTCGCTTCCGACATGAGAGGCTATACTGACACGGTGAGCACGCCCGACGCCCCGCAGGACCGTACGACGCAGGTAGCGCATGCGTGCTTCAACCTCGACGGCCAGTTCAAGTGGTGCCTGTCGGGCACGCCGCTTCAGAACCGCGTCGGCGAGCTCTACTCGCTTGTCCGCTTCCTCGGAGGCGACCCGTACGCGTACTACTTCTGCAAAAACTGCCCGTGCAAGGTGCGCGCCTTTGTTCGCACGTGCTTAGCGGTCACGAAAGTCTGACTTCTCGCACCTCGCTCGCCCGCAGTCGATCCACTGGAAGTTCTCCAACAAGGCCAACTGCGACGAGTGCGGTCACAGCGGTCCGCAACACGTCTGCCTCTGGAACGTGAGCTGCTTCCCCGCTCTTCTCCCAGTGTTGGCGCAGCGGCTGACGTGCTGCCGTCCTTTGCACTTGCAGAACGAGATTCTCAACCCGATCGTCAAGCTCGGCACGGCCCAGGGCCATGGCCAGAAGGGCTGGAAGAAGCTCAAGCTGCTGCTCGACCGCATGATGCTCCGCCGGACCAAGGTCGAGCGCGCCGACGATCTCGGCCTCCCCCCGCGCACGCTCGTCGTCCGCCGCGACTACTTCTCGCCCGAGGAGAAGGAGCTGTACAGCTCGCTGTTCTCCGACGTCAAGCGCCAGTTCTCGAGCTATGTCAACGCTGGCACGGTACTCAACAACTGTGCGTCGCTCAACGTACTCTTGCTCTCTAGCAATGCCTTGCCTGATGGCTTGACCGACTTACAAAATTGTTCGTTGCAGACTCCAACATCTTCTCGCTCATCACGCGCATGCGCCAGGCGTCGTGCCACCCGGACCTCGTCCTCCGCAGCAAGACGGCCAACTACATCGAGGACCTGTCCGAGACGACGCTGTGCCGCATCTGCCAGGAGGTTGGCGAGGACGTCATCAAGGCCAAGTGCGGACACTGCTTCGACCGCGAGTGTATCCGCACGTACCTCACGGGCTTTGGCGCGAGCGGCGCCGATGGTGAAGACAAGCGCGGCGCGGCGCCGTGCCCTGTTTGCAACGCTGGCCTCACAATCGATCTCGATGCCGACCCGATCGAGCTCGATGACCGCAATGTTCAGAAGGCGCGGCAGGGCATTCTCGGCAGGCTCGACGTCGCCAACTGGCGCTCGTCGACCAAGGTCGAGGCGCTCGTCGAGGAGCTTACCCGGCTTAGGGCCGAGGACGTCACCACCAAGAGCCTCGTCTTCAGCCAGTTTGTTTCGTTCCGTACGTCCGGGCCTGCTCTCCCTCTCCTCATCCACCCCCCGGGCCCTGATTTCCGTTTGTGCTGCAGTCGACATCATCGCCTTCCGCCTCAACCGCGCTGGTTTCAAGGTGTGCCGGCTCGAGGGCGGTATGACGCTGGAGGCGCGCCAGGCGACGATCGACAAGTTCACCCAGAGCCCCGACGTCTGCGTGTTCCTCATCTCGCTCAAGGCCGGCGGCGTCGCTCTCAACCTCGTAGAGGCCAACCGCGTGTATCTGATGGACTCGTGGTGGAACCCGGCGGTCGAGTACCAGGTGCGTCCTCTTCGTCACCCAGGTCTTCTCTCTCTAAGGTCGCCAGGCTAATCCCTTTGTTCCGCGCAGGCGATGGACCGCATCCACCGTCTCGGCCAGCACCGGCCCGTCACCGTCGTCAAGATGGTCGTCGAGGACAGCATCGAGAGCAAAATCGTCCAGCTGCAGGAGAAGAAGGTGTGTTACGGCCGTCGGTCAGGTCTGGCAACTGTGCCTGAGTCTGACCATCTTTTCGCGTCCCTCCCGCACAGCTCGCGATGACGGACGCGACGCTCAACAGCAACTCGGACGCAATGGGCAAGCTGACGGCGGAGGACCTCGGCTTCCTGTTCCGCCTTTGAGCGCTCGGCCGCCGTTCCTCTTGCCCCCTTCGCTCTCGCTCTCGCTCCCTCACCTTGGGCTCGTCCGGACTATGCCGCTGAGGATTATGCCGCTGGGCGCGTGTGGTCCTCCCTCAAAACCATTCTTATTGACCCTCCCCCCCGTCCACATCGCATGCCGCGGACGGCCTCCTGCGTTCCCCTCTTCTCGCTGCTGTTCTCCCTGCCCTAAAGCAACATCTCGCTCGTGTTCGTCTTCACTTTTTCTGTTGCCCTCGCGGGGGCTTAGAGGGGAGGGTGGGGGGGGGGGGCTGCTTCCCTTTCCTTTTCTTTGTGTCGGAGAACTTTTGCCACCCCCTCGTGGACGCATCGCGCTGCTTGGTGCGATGGATGAACCCTTTCCCCCCCCCCCCCCCCCCCCCCCTAGCCCACAAAAACCGGGGACACCCCCCGGAGGCCACCACGGCGCCGAAACCGGTCGCGGGGGGGAAAAAGGGG